>LTAE01008920.1:0-22759 GCA_001647135.1 Pontederia paniculata
AACAAACCCCTGCCTTCTCCATATCTTGAATTCCCTTAGTCAATTATCACATCTATTCTTTTTCTAATTGTCCTCTTTAAGTTTCTGTTCTGAAAATTTAAACAACATTTATTAAACTGATTCTCCCAATTCACCTTAGAATAAATTAAGATAAAACAACAATCCTCGTGGGTTCGACATCATTCTCATCTTCTATATTACTTGTTCGCGATCAGTATACTTGCTGACTTTCTTTTGCACTGCTAGATTCTACGCATCAGTAACAACGCACGTGTGGAGGTCAAAGGCATTGGAACATGGAAATTGGATTTTTGCGAAGATCGTGTTTTATATCTCTATGATGTCCTCTATGCTCCAGATTTTCGACGGAATTTAATTTCATTATCTTGTTTAGACAAACTTGGCTACGTATTAACTTTTAGTTCTGGATGTGTTGATATAATGTTGAACTATGCTTGTATTTGCACTGTTTACTTATGTAAAAGTTTTTATGTTCCTGAAAGTCTTACAAGATTTTCAAAATTCTAGTTGTTCAATTATATCATCTGTTGATAGAAATGTGGATGTCAAAATTTGGCATGCTAGACTAGGTCATCTTGGGCAAGACCGAATGAACAAATTAGCTAGAGAAGACTTTTTGGACAACCTCATTAAGGTCTCACTGCTTGCTTCTGAAGATTGCCTAGCTGGTAAAGTAACTAGAAAATCATTTGGAGTAGACAAACATGCTGATTCTGTTTTGAAAATAATCTATTCTAATATATGTGGACCTATGAATGTTAAAGCTAGACATGATTTCTCCAATTTCATTATTTTTATAGATGATTTTTCACGGTATGGTGTGATTTATTTGATCTCGCACAAATCTGAGACATTAGATTGCTTCAAAAGATTTATGAATATGGCAGAGAATCAATTAGATCATAAAATAAAGAGCTTATGAACGGATCGTGGTCGTGAATATTTATTTGATCTATTTAAAGAGTTATGTGATGAAAAAAGCATTATCAGACAATTGACATTCCAGGGACTCCGCAACAAAATGATGTTGTGGAAAGGAGAAACCGAACTGTACTCGACATGGTTCGTTCCATGATGACGAAATCGAATCTTTCTATATCTTTTTGGGGTGATTCGTTATTGACTGTGGCCTACATTCTTAACCGTGTTCCGTCAAAGTCAGTAGATTCCACTCCTTATGAACTTTCGACAGGTCGAAGGCCTGAACTTAATTATTTGCGACCCTGGGGGTGTGCAGCTTATGCATTAAATAATTCTCATAAGTATGAGAAATTAGGTCCTAGCGGTAAAAAATGTATCTTTATAAGATATCTGGATACCTCCAAAGAATATGTCTTCATAGGGAAAAAGGATGATGGAACAATAACTGAATAGAAAGTAGGGATGTTATATTCTTAGAAGATGATTTTCCTCAGCAAGGTGAAATAGATAAGGATCTTCACTTAGAAGAACAAGAGGATCCTGGATTGGCGCCATTAACAGATCAATTTGTTGAGGAACATGTCTCCTCACCTCAACACCTTGGTCTGAGTGGGAGAGAACAGCCGCCAACCGTGGAATGAGATATACCAGAATGTTCAATACGACAACACATCCCACGTCTTCGTTATGAGATTGAGGGGAAAGTTTTTATAGTTTGTCCTGACGATGAACACGAGCCTAAAACAATAGAAGAGGCTCTCTCGTGTCCTGCCCGGGAAGAATTGATGAAAACCATGATAGAAGAGATGAAGTCAATGAAGGAAAATCAAGTTTGGGATTTGGTTGATCCTCCACCAGATCGAAGATTAATTGGAAATAAATGGGTTCTTAAGATCAAACGTGATGTAGATGGATCTACAGAAAGATATAAAACTCATCTTGTGGCAAAAGACTACACCCAGAAAGAGGGTTTAGATTATGTAACGCCCCCAAATCTATACCCTGTCACCTAGCAGAATACAGGCTTAAAGACGCTACCAACATACATCTTTGATCTGACTCTATATCATAATACATAAGGCGGAAGCCAGTACTTTAAAAATAGCATAACTAATCTAAATAAAATATCATTTTTCATGGTTCCACAAAGAAAAGACATAACTTAATGAAAATAAATTTGACTCAATTTAGAACTGATCATGTGCAGCCACCACATCACGACCGTCTGTATCGCTTGTACCATCACCTATTCATTTTCACGTTCGCCTGTTGGATCAATAGCAGGGGAAACAATATCCCATGAGTAATAAAGCCCAATATGTAAAAGGTAATAATAATTCAATATGGTAAATTATATATGGAGATACAATTAGGGAAACAATCAATAACTTAACTTTGCCTTTTTACATTTTTATCATTATGATAATTTATCATCCTTTAGTTCAATCATTACCTTTGGTCCATCACTTACAAGAACATCAATTGCATCTCTCTCATGATGCCCATATTCTTTCATTAATAGGTTCAAGCTAAGTGAGTATCCTCTTTGGACCACATTATTCATCTTTTCGTTTTTTATTTAAACAATACAATCTTTAATGAGTCTTTACCAATCGTGAAGGTCGTTGGCTTTGATCCCGACGCCAATAAGGCTAGCTAGGCCTTGGGGTCTCTCTCCATGACCCAAATATAAACTAGTCCCGAAGGACCCTCAATCTCTAAAGAAATTGAAACTAGTCCCGAAGGACCCTCAATCCCCGAAGGAATTGGTCAATAACAGTCGTCGGGAACCAACTCATACCCTTGACAGATAAATTCAATCACATGCAATATCCATTTTAGCTCCTNGAAGGACCCTCAATCCCCGAAGGAATTGGTCAATAACAGTCGTCGGGAACCAACTCATACCCTTGACAGATAAATTCAATCACATGCAATATCCATTTTAGCTCCTAATCAAACTCTAGGTTATGACTCAAACAATCATGGAAACTAAATTTATTAAATTTAGGAACACGACTCGCGTCCCTCCGTGGCACGGTCCATTTTCTGTACACGCATCATACACATATGAGATACCCTAAGGTTGATCCTCCTTAATTACATACCTTAATCATGTACCCTTCTTCCTTCTTTAATTTATGTTCTTTGCCATCATGTGTATGACCTCCTCCTCTTTAGTCCTCCAAGAGAGAGAAAGACAGAGAGAGAGAGAGAGAGCGCTTCTGGTTCTTAAAGCTTGAGAGAGATTATGGGGTCCTCCCCCTTTAACTCTCTTTATATAGGGTTACCTAGTCATAATCCTAGTCAAAGTTAATTTAATCCCTCCTATCTCCCTCATAGTTAGGAGCCCTTTAAAACTAATTTGGGTAGGATTAAGAATATTAATTAACTAAGATAATCTTTTAACTTAATCTCTTCTTATCCCAATCTTGATCAGGAGTCTCTTAAATGATTAGGATAATAATTTGACTTTGACTCTCATATTTTTCCATCCTAATCATATCTTATCTTATCTTATCTTATCATTCCTTTGTATCATTTTATTATCTCCTAATCCTAATCAAATTATACCTTATCTTATCTTATCATCATATTCTTTTTCTTTATTATTAAAGATCTGAGGTATTACAGATTATGACGAAACTTTCGCACCAGTTGCGAGATTTTCTTCAATTCGCTTAATCTTAGCTATTATCGCACATATGGATTTAGAATTACATCAAATGGATGTAAAAATAGCTTCTCCAAATGGAAAACTAGATGAAAAAATTTACATGGAGCAACTTAAGGGCTTCGTTGTAAAAGGAGAAGAGCGCAAAGTATGTAAATTGCGACGGCCCATATATGGACTAAAACAAACATCTAGACAGTGATATTTGAAGTTTGATCAATTTATAATTTTTTTTTATTTTTCTATGATTGACGACGACCACTGTGTTTATATATGTGACTTCAAAGATAAGTTTGTTTTTGTAACTATATATGTAGATGACATTTTGTTAGCTGAAAATGATAAGGAGTACTTAGTTACCATTAAAAAATAATTATTCTCAACTTTTGAGATGAAGGACATGGATGAAGCAACATACATTGTTGGAGTAAAAATTCAACGAGATCGTTCACAAAGATTTCTTGCTCTTTCACAAGAGACGTTTATTAAAAAGATACTTGAACGATTTAAGATGAATGAATGCAAATCCATAAATACTCCTTTAGCGAAAGATGAAGTTTTAAGTCTTAACATGTGTCCAAAGACTCCAGAGAAAATGAAAGACATGTCCTCAGTTCCTTATGCCAGTGCAGTTGAAAGCCTGATATACGCAATATTGTGTACTCGGCCTGATATATGTCATTCAATGGGTCTAGTCAGTCGATATGAGTCAAACCCAGGACGTCAATATTGGAAGGTTGTCAAGAGAATCTTCAGATACTTAAAAGACATAATTGACTTTGCACTATGTTACGAAGGAGGTAGTCTGAAACTAGCTGGATATTCAGATGTTGATTGGGTTGACGATGTCGATGAACGCAAGTCCACCTCCGGTTATATCTTCTTGCTTAGCAATGACGCTATGACATGGAGCAGCAAAAAGCAAGAATGTATAGCATTGTCAACAATAGAAGCATAATTTGTGGCATGTTCTGAAGCTGCAAAAGAAGACCTTTGACTGAGTAGATTTCTCCAACGTTTGAGGGTTTCTGAGAAGGAGACAAAGATCATCCTGTATTGTGATAATCAAACAGTAATTGCATATGTTAAAGACGAAAAATATCATTGCAAAGGGAAGCATATCGACATCAAGTACAAATTTGTACGACAAGAAGATGCTAAGAAGAGAATCATGTATCAATATGTGTTGACACATCAGGATGTGGCTGAGCCTATTAATCGAGATGTATTCGTTAGACATGTAAAAGCTATAGGGTTACGTAAACTTTGATTGTACTTAAATATTTGTTCTATGAATGAAAGTATTTCATTTTCTTGTTTAAGCTATTTGAATGAGCTGTTATACACGAGTAGAGTATGTCAATCAGGCATGAGATTATCAAGTCACATAGATAATCGCCTCCGGCGTTTAGGATATAACAGACGAAGATGAAATGATCTAAATCGAGAAATGTTTAAGATCACTCTTAAATGTTCAGGAAGAGCTGAACACACGTTTGTAAAGTAACTTAGTGTTGCCTAATAAGGAAAGCCATATATGAAACCTCGTTAAAGGCGCTAAATTGAGCGACTAGTGGGAGGATTCAGGTGAGGCACCAAAGATAGACGACTGGATTTAAGTCTGTGTGGTGTTATTGAGTAAAAGGCATACGCTCCTTCAGTGGGAGTCTCCACCGAGTACTTGAAAATAATATCAAGTATGCTAAGTCAACCCTAAAGACGTGGCGAATAGATTTATGGTCTTCCACAAGTGTAGTCTTTAAGACTTTAATAAGTCTAGAGATTGCCCTTAGACTCTTGACTATATTTCAAGAAAATGAGTTGGTGTTGCTAATTTAGCGGGTTACTCAAAGACGAAAAATGAATGTAGCCTATTGAGCCACGTCTAGGAAAGCAACTAGCTCAAAATTGAGAAATAAGAGGGCGAGCGAAAGATTCATTGGTGATGCATCAAAATTATATATATGATTGGCCAATTGTGATTTTTGAAAACTGTGGAGTCAGATATGAGATGTCTGAGCTATGCAAGCAAGGTGTATCTAGGGTATAACGAGATACGTGATTGTTTGAGCAATAATATTTTTCTAAAATAAAATATTAGCTCACAAGTTGATTGAGCAATTATGCATTTCTAACAAGTCATAACAATAACTCTTAGATTGATAGAGAAACTATGAATCCCTAACAGATCATAGTATTAATTCTCATGTGGTCGAGTAACTATGCATCCTTAACAGGTCATAGTTCTCCCGTTGTGTGTGTACTCGTGGGTCGCACGATCTATTTACTGATATGCGGACCTTGATGAATAATAGCCCATTAAGTGCGAGTGTGAGATTGTTGGACGAACCGTCCTTATAGGCCTTAACCGCTCCATGTGGTTGTCACCACATGCAACTGCATGGAGCAGTTGCACACACCATACATGCAAGTGGTTTGCATATGTATGTGGTTGTGCACGTAACTGCAACCATATGGTTGCCACAACCAACTTGGATGGCTTCTATAAGATGAAGCCCATAATTTATGAGTTTGGTTCGTTTATTTGATGTGCAGGTGTTGTCCAAACTTCATCAGTCCGTAGTACTTTAGATCGTGAACAAGTGGCCTTCTTCTGTTGTGATCAAGACCTCGACTACGATACAAACACGACAACAGTTGAACGTGGAATAACTTATATTCCGCTGCGAGGTATTTAGAAATACCAATCTTTTATAGTCCTGCTAAAACTTATATATTCCTATCATCAGATCTTGTTGGAACCTTTCCTTTCTGACTTTGTTGCTGGTCCTCATAGTCCATCTCCATCTCTGAGGCCAATTTTGAAGCTTCGTCTACTGTTTTGCAGTTGCCTCCCATTAGTTCGGTCCTCAGTCCTGCATTCAGTCCCTTAACGAAACGCTTGGTCCATTCCTTTTCAGTTTGCTGCAGGCTGCAGTATTTTTCCAAGCGAGTAAACTTAACCAAGTACTGGGACACAATCATTCTTTCTTATGTAGATATTCTTCTTGTTTTTGCCTCGCTTATAAGCAGGGAAGTAGCGAACTCCAAAAATTGTCTTGAATTCCTTCCAAGTAATTATTTATTGCTCAGAGAACTTTGTGATCTTGGTGGTCTTCCACCAGTCATTTGCATCTTTGTCCAATTTGTTGGCAGCATAAACTATCTTCCTATCTTCAGCACATTGTATTTCTTCAAACACCTCCTCCATGGTGTCTATCCATCGTTCAGCCTGATCAAAGTCATCTGAACCATCAAACTAGGAAAAATGCAACCTTAGGAACCTCTCAATCGTATCCTTGGAGTGATCCCTCACTGGTACACTCGAGGATTCAGTTGCCTGAGTGTTTGAATTATTCTCCCTTCTAGAGCTTTGAGCTATCTATTCGCTTGGGGCTTGCCTCAAGCCAGAGCGAGGACAAAGATGAACAGTTCTTGGAGGCATCTACATTCATATTAGTCTTTCATAAGATCATTTGAAAATATCTTTTCATAAAAATAAAGTCGTACTTGACATTCCTGGTGGTGAAGCGGGTGTTCATGACAATTGCACATGGACCTTAACTTACTTTAGAAACAGTTAAAAAGTGTCTCTCCTTATGCTTTGATACCTAACTTAACGCCCCAAAAAGCTCGCCCCATATCCTTATCTGGAGGACTTCTGGAGACGCTACTCATACTTATTTTGACTTACATGACTTTACTTTAATTTTCTTAGTCAACATAATATACATAAAAATATGCAAAATTTTGAAACGATATTAAAACTCTTTAATGCGGAAGTCTTTAATTAAATAAAAATGACTAGTCTCATAACTAAAAGACAACTAGGACTCAACATCATAAAATCCAAATAAACTATTACATCAATGTTTTGCTAAGACATCAAGATAAAATAACTAAACAGACTCGGTCCATGCCATGTGCAATCTCCATCTAGTCATGAACCACCACGCCCTCCACATCACCAATGACACCCACACCTAAGCCTGGTTATCTGCAGGACCCAGATGCAGAGGATAAAAACCCTCATGAGCTAACGCCCAATATGTAAGACTCATACAGAGTGAAATAAATAGAATAAAATGTTGGGAATAAAACCTTTTTACCTTGCTTGTGAGACATTTGTATAAAATGATATTAAAACATAAGGCATAAACAATTATAATTAAGCACAAGCAGTTATATCATTCATACATTCAACATATTTATTCTTTAGTTTTAGGACCAGATTTGTCCTGTATAAACTTTCTTTTACTTTTGTTTTTGTTTTGCTTTCTTTTCTTCATCTTTCTTTCGTTCTTTCTTTCTTAGAAGTTATTCTTTAACTTTTCTCATCTTTCTTTCTTTCTTTCTTAGAAGTTATTATAATTTCTTTCATCTTTGATCTTTTTATGTGAAGAGTTCTTCATCTCTTAGGGAACATCATGACGATGACCCTCTTTTTGTGGGGCAAGAATTTCCTTTTGGTGGAACCCTTGAATTCGTTGCACAGGATGAAGAGTCTTGCCTTCACCGCCATGGGGTTTCATTGTTTTGTCTTCAGCTACACCCTATGTCCCAACCTTTAACTTTCGTTATTTTCTCCCTTTGACAATCAGTGCTCATGAAGACTCTCATCTTTCATTTTTTTATCTTGCTTAGTCTTTCTTATCTTTCTTTAAACTTTTCTACACCATTCATAACTTTTCATTAACATTCATAACATCATACATGCATCATCATCTCTCGGAAAATGGGCCGTGTCGGGGAAAGACACGAACCATTTCTGGTTCTGTAAAATGCGTCTTCGAAGTCGTTCTTCCAGACACGGTCCGCGTCATGGTGCGACGCGACCCGCGTTCGTCATGCTGCGATCTTTATTGCGCGATCCGTTCTTAACTTTGACATGGTGCAGTTTTTATTCTTTTATTAATATTTGGAGTGGTCTATTTTTCTGCTTTGACATGGCCCGACTTATGTCTTCTCATTCTCACCGCCAGAACACGGTCTGAGTCCGAGTAGGACCTGACCCGTTATAATGGTGTTAGGGTTTCATCAAGTCCGCTGCAGAACATGGCCCGTGTCCGCAGAGGATACGACCCGCGTCGGCACACGGCGCCTTCTTTGCCGGGACACAGTCCGCGTCGTGGTTTGACACGGCCAGCATTCGGCTAGGGTTTCGCACGACCTGCCGCCAACACATATCCCGCGTCCGGATAGAACATGGTTTGTGCTTACGTGCGACACGTCCTTTCCGATGAGACACGGCCCGCATCTGGGCAACGGGCCCCCGCTCAGCGGTCCTCCTTTGGGCAGTGCAACACGGCCCGCGTCCGAAGGACGCGGTCCATGTCCGATCGTCCGTCATCATTAATCTTTCTGAGTTGCAGAAGAAAATAAATCTTTTAAGTGTCCTTATGACATGAATATCTATGTTCTTAATAGGGCTTTGCATAAAATTAAGCAAAACATGCTTCTTCTTCTATCATGAATAAACATATTAAAAATATGTAGAGCAATAGGCTTAATTCTCTACTAATCCTAAGACATGATTTCTATCAATAACCTCAGCATGAAACATGATTTTCTATACTTTTATGAAAATAATAGAATAGGTAGAGGTAGATAATCCTAACTCTCTTATAAATCCTAAGGGTCCCCTTACATATCTTTTTCGCTTTCCTTAAGTTTTTTCTTTGCTCTTCCTTAGGCTTTAGATTCTTCCTTGTTCTTCCTCCACGTGGATTTTCCTTTGCTTCTTTTCCTTGAGGCCTTGAGGGGAGAGAAAGGAGAGAAGGGTGAGGGAGAGGAAAAAAATTCCTTCTGGCAACTTGGGAGAATTTGTGGAGGCTTGAGGGCTTATAGGGGTATTTATAGAAGTAGATTTAGGGTTAGGATAGAATTTCTCTGAATCAAACTCCTAATCAGGTTTAAATTTAAATTTGTTTTAAATTAAACCCTCCAATTAACCTCTCGTCTGGAGAGAGAAAATGGGTCGTGTCCCAATGGGACACGGTCCGTTTCTTCTCTTTTTTTCTTTCTCTTTTTTTCTTTTTTTCTCTTTTTGACGTGACGGGGTGTTACATTAATACCCTGTGATATGGTTCCTTCACGACAAGCCAAAGACGTTATAATTCCCTGCAATATAATTCTTTCATCAGGTGCCTAACTCTATTTCAATCTATAAAACACTCTTTATTGAGGAAATATGAGAAAAAAAGGAAAATGTGCAACTTCCTATTAGTATTATTTTCTAGATCCTTCTATGAGTACACAATACCGAGAAATGAAATTCTGTAGATAACAACATTTTTGTCATCTCTCTGCAATGATTTCAAAATATTAGGCAAAGTTGCTTTGGTTTCAATTATTAATGAATTTTGTACTTCACAAGTTACTTAAGTGATTATATGAAACTGATAACAGAAATAACAAAAACACATTTCCTTAGTTGTGATTTTTGTTTTATCATGGTTGTAAATGATTAATGTAGCACTTATTCCATGTCATACTGTTTCTACTGATTATTACCACAAAACAATAGGACCTGTAGGTTAGATTACATATTGAACGATGAGTTCTTGGAATATACATATACATATATATAATATATATATCAAGGCCATCAGATCTGATACAAATCTATATTTGGATCTGTTACTCTCAATAGACATGCCCCCCTTAGCAGCCAACATCAAGTGTCAATGATTTTTTTGATCCCTTTTTCTTAACCCTCCACAATAACTTCCATGTCTAAAATTTAGATTATTTCCCAATGTCAGGATTTACGACGAGCTAAATTTTCAATTGGGAAAACATACACCATATCTCATTACTTGCAGAAATTTTCAGATCAACTGATTGAAACAACCATACGTGGATGAAAAACATAAGAGGCCGAATGCAGATCTTATATGCACAATTATGGTTAAATCCTCAGCAATAACCTGGTGAATACCAGATACAGGTTCATCTCAATCTTTAAACTGACCCCTACTTTAAACGAATTTCTCTGGGATAAAATTCCCAATTCTGACAGCCGAAATTCTATGCTAAAAAAGAAAGATTGCACGTCAATGGAGCACAATCTAACTATTCCATTTGCTTCTAACATGTCGATATTTTGCACACAAACAGGCATCTGAATTTAACTACACATAGTGACCTATTAGCTTAGACACACTCAATACCAAGCAGTAGATTGTTCCCTCACCTGGTGGAGAAACGAAGTAGGGTGTGGATAAGGCGAGGACGACAGCAGCCACAAGAGGAGAGGGCAAGTTCCAATTCTCGTGGCGTTGGCAGACAGCGCTGCCAACTTTCGTCTGCTTCGATGAGCATCCCTGTAAAGAACACATTCAACCTAGAATTCCAGAAGGATTCTTCAGAAAGCTGTCCAAGACCATTACCTTTGAGGCGAAGCTGCTGGCAGTAAATGTAGCACTCGAAGTAGGATTCGTGGAGTTGCAGGGAGATGGCAACCGGAGAAGATGCATTCTACCTGGATTAGAGGGTGATGGCAAAGGGAGATGGACAAGGGAGGAGGGGAAGGCAAAGAACCTGCACAAGGAGTGGCCGTCTGCACTCTGCAGTGATTACTTGCCTTGGATATAACGTACACCTGATCCTTATATATATAAAAAAAAAAAAGAAAGGAAAAGAGCAGAAGGGAAACTAGCGAAAAGTAACAAAAGAGAAATAACTTTATTTAGATAATATAATTGAAAAAAAGAAAAAGAATAATATTTTTTATTGAATAATATATCTTAATATATATATATATTTATATATATTTATATTTATAAATTTAATTATATAAGATTACTCCTTTAGATTTTAATTCGGTGTTGAAAGAAAATGAATGTTTAAAAGAAAATAGAAGTAAATGAGAGGACATATTCCTCTATTTTCTTTCGTTAAAAATATAATCAAAAGAGACTAATAATTTATCTTTCTTTTACTCTTCTTACACTTCCAATCAAGCACGTTTTTAATGTACTTAGCTTAATAAAAATATTGAACATATTTTAACCATCTAATTTAGATACATCAAATTTGATATTATATATATATAACATTTAAATTAGTATTTCTTTTTCATGAAATTCAATTTACAATCAACTTAATCAATTGGTAGAATATATATTTTCTTCCGGTGACATTTTAGAAGTAGTAAGACTTGTGAGTGATCCGATTCCAATTTTGGAATATTAAAATTTTACTTTTACTAATAATTCCCAAATTTGGTAGTTTAAGTTTTTATTTGTATAATTAAGGCTTTATTTGGTACGATTGGTTTGAATAGTTAGTAATAGAATGATTCTTAATGCACAAAAAATAATGAATAAGTTATATTTGATAAATATAGTATTTAAAATTAATCTATAAACAATAATGACTACAAATGATATAAATAACAATTTTGAAGAATTTATAATATTATACATTCTACACAAATAAAATGTTATTTTTATATCATTTAAATATTAATAAATATAATAATAAAATATAAACTTTTTTTTTGTATCAACAATTCATTGTTGGATATTTTTTTTGTAAAATGTGTACATCAATAAAAAAATAACAAATAATGAAATAGTTATATAGTATTAAAAAATAGTTTTATAACGCAATAATTAATAATGAAATATTTTGATGTACAAATGAAAATAGATTTTAATGTGCTAGTCGCTAGATATTGATCCTTTAGTACTATGTACCAATTTGATAATATCATTAATTGCACCTATGAACATACTATAAACTACATTAGATTAGGACATTTCAAACAGTGCCTAAGTAAATTTTATGATGGTTTAACATCACATTATAAATATATAAATTTATGTCTGAAAAGAAAAAAAATCAAAACATTTTCGTTGGATTTTTTTTTAAAATAAAGGAATTATTATTTTTCTTATGTTTTTTTAAACTCTATATTTTATTAATTGTATATATTAGTGATATATTATGTAATTGAGGTTTTAATACCATAATTGTATATTTGCACAGCTATTAATCTCATATATATATATATATATATATATACGATATTCAAGATATAAACCTAATATATAATATTTTTTACTGACTTATCCACAACAAATAGAAGTACATCTTCAGGATTCTTTTCAATTTTTTTTTTGTGTATTTCTGATTTGATTATAACTTAGGTAATATATAATTCTAAGCAAAGAAACTATAATAGTATAATATTAAAAATAGACATTTACACTTTAATAACCCGAGCCCAAAGATATCCATCAATAAAACAAAATAGAAGTTTTAGTTCCAAAGTTGGTGATCTCAACGTTCTCCCATATCGTTTGTGTTGTCCTCAAAATTTACAAAGTCCAATTATACGTGTCTTCAAATATTTCGAAGCCCAAACCTTTTCGAATTCTTTAAAGTTCTTATTCAGAATTTCATCTATCATATATAACTTAAAGCATAACAGATTAATATATCTAACAAATTTAAACGAACGAAGAAGATTATCAAGAATTAATTATCCCTAAAAATATTTTTTACATCTTGCAACTTTGTCTATTTTATATTTTTATCTGATTAAACTGTTATTAGTTAAACTAAAAGTTTCTTCCATTTTGCTGACTGCACATGTCCATATAAATATTTTATCTTATTATTACAAAGTATATTATATCGATTTCATGTTACATCAAATAAGATTATTTTTTATTTAATTTGTTGATAAACTCAAATGATGCGGACATATTTTATTATAATAATGATGTCAAATATCTAACACATTCGGTTGGAAGAAAAAATATTATAATCGATATCGAAGGATTATTGATATGAGAAAAATATTGAGATAACAAGTTGAAAGGTCATGTAAAAATTATTTTAATATTTTTATATGGTGTTAATTACCGTACTTGTCCTTGCCGGCGCAGCCTCGTGTGACCGTGTCTGCTTGCAATCGTAGAACAAGTTGATCGTGATAAAAAAATAATTAGGAACGTGAATAATGTGAAAAATTGATATTGCTCAAGTTTTATAATATATAAAAGATGCTCAATTACTTGTCAACCTATCATTCTTAGTGCACGCCTTGTTTTTTATACACTTTGTTAGGTTTTGGATACTCACATTCCTACGCAACTAATTTACATTTTTTTTATATTTCTCGGTCAACTTTACGTCTAAACTTAACTACAATAGATGGAAAAGGAGTTTGATTATTCGAAAAAAGGTATGAATCAAGTGAAAGCTTTTTATTGAAAGGCCTTATCCTTTATAATTAAATATATAATTTAATTATTTGTATAGCCTCAATAAAAATAAGAGACAATTGTATGAAAAAGCCCAACTTTTTATATTTATTGCAAATATAATTCAAATGTTTATTTATTGAATAAAAAAGTCGTCAACTTTAATATTTTTATCAGATCTAGTAGAAACTTATCTTATTGAGAAGCATATGAACTTTCAATTTTTTTTACTCATACCTGCCATCATAATATAATTTTTAATAAAGTTATCAAGTCTGATGTGGTAAATTCATATGGATAAAAAAATAACTCCTGATCAATTTTATCATTATTAAATTAATATTATTGATCTCTATTTTACACAAATTAATTCTCATATATAATATATTTAAGAATAATTATTATTAATGACTCATAGACTATCCACAATTATATTTTTCATTCATTTGATATTTTAGGTAAACAAATATTGTATATATATAACATTTATCAATTTACTATATCATACTTAGTATCTTATAAAAAAATATATTATGACGTTAGATATCAGAAAAAATAAAATTGATACTTATACTGAATATAAAAATTTTAAAATATATCTCATAAAAATTTGAAATTCGACGATTTCTATTCAACAAATTATATTAATTTACAAACAAATATAAAAGTGTAAGTGTGGATCGAGAGTCGTGCACATCTTTTTCTTGTGTCTCTTCTGGAGGAATTTATGTAACTTACATACGCAAACACACACATATATATATATATNTATATATTACATCTAATGTACTGCTTAGCATGTCTATATATATTTTTGGTTCAGCACAATTATGAAGAAAATTAAATAAATTAAAATTATTCATAATTTTCATTCAAATGTCATATATATGCTTGCCACAACAGGTATTATTTTAATGGCTATATAAGACAATATTAGTTAAGCTCAGTAGGCCATGTATCGATAATTAATTAATAGATAAAGAGGTATAATATATAATAATACTTTGTACTAGAAGTTTATTAGCAAGTAATACTTTCGAAGTAGGATATTTTCCCCAACTATAATAATTGTATCTAGTTGTCATCTAACTTCGTTTCATATATGATCGTAAATAAATGACATCCCGCGACTCTTTTTCATACTTTAGCGTCGGTTTTCTCTAATTTAATGTTGACTCAACGCCCAATGTTTAAAAGTTTTTTTTTCTGATTACCTTCGTTATCGGCTCCTTTTATTTGATAAAAACATTTTTTTCTAAAAAATGATTTCATGACTTTTTAATATTTGTTAACTCAGAGAATTGTTAGCCAATAAGAAAATAAATTCCATTAATCAGAAATGAATAACATTTTTTTGGAAAAAAAATTTACTCTCATAAACTCATCATATTTTATATTTTCAAAACATTTTTTTTCATATCTTCAAGACACATACTAAATAAATGAAAATATTTTTTTAATTCACTTTATTAAGAATTCAATTTCTTTGGGAGTTAACTTTTATCATCTTAAAATCTTAGAATTGTTTCCACTTCATCCCAATATGTCAATAGTGTTAATTTTTTTTCATTATTTTTATTTATAACATTCATTAAATTATTATTTTACCTTTAAATAAAAATATATAAAAAAATAAATAACAAAATGAAGAGGAGCTAGGCTGCCTCAGATTTTTCCAATTTTTTTATTTTTGAAGGCAAAATGTTATTTAATAAATGTAGAAAATAAGATATAACAGAAAAGTTAACATTGTTAATGGTTTGGGGTGGAATGAAAAAATTTGAAAAGTTTCTAAGAGAGATAATTGACTAATATTAACGTTTAGTGAAACTACTTCAAAAAAAAATTAATAGTTTAAGAGAGACGAGTAATTTTTTTAAAATATATAGTATATTATTATGCATACACAAATAATGATTGCTTGAATCGAAAGTGTTACTAAGCATGTGCATGCTTAATATAATCACAATTTATGCATTCATGTTAATATGCTTCAATGAAATAATATAAACTAAAAACAAAAAAAATGCACCCATTACCTTTTATATAATTTTATATTATTTTTGTTTTATTATTATTTTGGATGATATATGACATTTATTATTATTTTTCCACGCAAAAAATAGAGAAATATAGTAACATACCATAGGATAGAGATGGAGCTCGTGCTATGCCGATTCGGTTCGACACAAGCACGATGATCGTGATCCGTCCATATTTGACCGTGTTGACCTAATGAAAATTGGGCACGACACGAATCACTAAGGCACATTTTTTATTTTTATTTTTAAATTTGACCTCTAAAATTTATACACTTTATAATATAATAGTATATACTATATAGACTTATACTTATATGTTAATAGTATTGTATAATAGATTATTATTATATTATAATTATATAATATATTATAGTTGTATAATATATGTTAACTTGTTAAAATTTTAACTATACAAACAAATTGAAAAAAAATAAAAAAAAAATAAGAATGACGGGTGCCTGACCTTCAAAATTTATATAATATATAATCTATATATACTGTATATTATACTTATATGTTAATAGTGTTATATTAATAGTTTATCATTTTATTATAATTATATAATATATTATAGTTGTATATTATTACTATACTTATAGTATATGTTAAATTGTTAAAATATTAACTATACAACAGAATGAAAAGCTGAAAAGAATTAAAAAAATAAAATAATAATAATAATGATGGTAAGGATAGTATGGTCTAAATCGTGTTAGGCTGAGTCGTATCATTAAATATTTTTTTAGTACTATAATAATATGATATAAGCACGAGCAAATATGAATCGACGGTTGTAAGCACAACACGAGCACCAAGAGCACACATGAAAATTAATCTCTATAAGAATGAAGGAGATATAAAAATAAAGTTGAAGGATATTTCATGAAAAGAAGTTAAATATTATGTTAAAGTTAAGGTATGATATTTAAAATTTATCCATTTGAACTACGAAGGACGACCAACAAAATTTTCATGTTTTTTTTAGTTTTTAGGATGTTGATAATTAAGATGCTGAAGAAGGCAATCCAGTTACGTATCCGTGAATGAGAAATAATATATAGTGAACGAAGATTCGTGACATCCTCTAATTTGTTTATATGACGGCCGGGTCACGGTGTGTTAGGAAGACTAGTGAATGATAAGATTTTTAATTCTTTGAAGTTTGAACCACTTTGAGAGGTCAAAATATTAAGTTATTATGATCAGTTCGTGTACCATTTCGTGGGATTATAAATTATAATATGACATCCACAGATGACAGTTGCCAAAGAATCGCTCGATTGATTAGCAAAATTATGATATATGATTAGTCGAAAATTTAAATATAAATGTTTTTTATTAATTTACGAAAAACTTTGTTGTTTGTGATATTACAATTTCGAAAGATTCAAAGTTCAAATCATGCCAAAATCCCATAATCAAATTATTCACACTTCAAAAATGTATTATATAATATATATGAGTGAGAGAGAAACGTACCTCCTTTCTAAGAAGTTGCTTGGGGGTCAAATTAAGTAGATTAGGAAAAGATCAAGTTTAATTTTTAATTTATTTTTCAATAATAGTTTTTTTGAAAAAAAGGAAGAAACAAAAAATATTTTAAAAGAATATTAACTTAGGTAAGTTAATAAATTTTATTGTTACTTTTGGGTTATATGATCCATGTAATCATCCTAGAGCGCAATGGCGTCGTATGATCCATGTAGCCGACCCCACCTAGTGGGATAAGGCTTTGTTGTTGTTGTTTGTTGTTGTTTTGGGTTATATAACTCCAAATGAAATTCTTATTTTTCTTATAGAAAAGGAATATGATATATGTATGCTTATATATAATTTTTTGGAACTACTTTTTCTTTAAAATATAAATACAAAAAATAATGTTATTTTTAAAGTCCTAACCCAAGTAAATTAAAAAGTAATAATTTCTAATTATTTTAAACAAATTTTACCCTAAAATTATTGAAACGTAACCGAAGTGAAATAATTATTTTAAAAGAGTTATAACTCAATTGAATTAAGAAAATTTGGCACATGAAATTAGTAAAAAGTTCAAATAAGTATTTTCTTGGTTATCTGTTAGATATTTAAAAAAAAAATCTAATTCTTACTATTATACAAGATACAAAAGATTTATGAATTAAAATAAAATAAAATTTATAAAAGAACTTTAAATAGAATTAGAATAATAAATATGAGATAAATTTTAAAAGAAAGATTAGAAGATCAATAATTATAAATGACTTATATAATTATTTAATACTTTTTTATTTGAGATCAAACAATAATTGTCTCAAAGAAGTATTAGTTTATAAAATAAACTTTTAATTGATTTAGAAATAAGAAAACTTAACACTAATAAAATGAACTAAAAACATTATACAGGAACAAGTCTAAATTATATAATATAAAAAAATTGACACACAATACAATACATAAACATATAATAAGATTAAAAAATTTTACACACAAAAAAATAAAAAAAAAGACTAATTAAAATATTAAAATTTTAATTATTCATTAGATATCTCCTATAATTATATTGTTTGTTATTTTGATAATTACATTTTCTCCTAGAAGAGAAAATAGATAAAAATATACAATAATTATTTTGAAAAAGTCCTAACTCAAGTAAATTAAGAAGAATTGACAATAAAATAAAGGAATTTAATTAAAGAAAATAAATAAATAAGCTAGATTAAAAAACTACAATTACAATTACAATTAAAATTATAATTACAAGTTTAACACAATGTACGTGTTTGGAGATAAATTGAAGTATATATAAAAAAATAATTTTACCTTAATATCAGTATTTAAAAAAATTATAATTTAATATTCTCAATTTTATTTCAATCAATTATGGTTGTTTGGTTGGTTTACCAAGGGAAAAGTTGAGGGGAGAGAGTGACAAAATGTAAATAATAAAAAAATGGGAGGGACTAAGATTTGAACCTTAAATCTTAAAATGTTAGTCAAAATCACTTATCCATCAAATCATTTAGATAATTATTTTATCGATATTTATTTTATTTATTGACTACAACGTATATATTTTTATATACCGAAAAGTTGGGGGAGTGGGGGGAGAGCTAAGGCACCCCTCCTAGCCTCCCCCGCCTTTGGCTGGTTAGATCAACATGATAAATACGATCCGATCTTAACTGGATCGGTTTAAATTGTTAATCAATTTGGACTCGAACTAATTCAATGATGAATGAAGTAGGTATGGATTTTAATTTTTCAAATATGATTAATTCGATCCGACCTGCTAATCCAAACTTTTGTATATTTGTTTATTAAAGTTGAATAATTTGATTTATATAAGAATGTCATATTACTTTATAATTAAAATATATTAAATATAATGCTTTATATCCTTGAAAAATATTGTAAATATCTAAAAATATGATATTTCATTTTTAATAGTATAATTAATATTAAATATCATAAAAAATTAAAAATGAAAAATATTCAAAAATTTGATGACCCAATCTGTTCAACTCAATCGAATAAAGATTGGATTGAATATAATTTAATGACTAATTTATCATCAACTCAACCTAATTAAAAATGCTCGAGATAGATTAAATTTAGCATCCGATCGAGTCACATTCAACCCATGAACATCCTTATAATTGACTCCCTATAGAGTTAAAATATATATATAAATTATATTATTAATATTTTTTTATGTAGTGCTCGTGCATCGCACGAGTTTATAGACTAGTAATAATATATACTATATATACTTATACTTATATGTTAGTAGTATTATATGAATAGTTTATCATTCTATTATAATTATATAATATATTATAGTTGTATAATATTATTATACTTATAGTATATGTTAAATTTTAAAATATTAATTATATAACAAAACGAAATACCAAAAAGAATTAAAAAAATAAGACTGATGGCAGGGATCGGCACAGCACGAACAGTATCGCCTAAGTCGTGTTAGGCCGAGCTATGCCACCAAGTAAAAATTTATAGCATTATAATAATACGATAAAGCACAAGCAATCATGAGTTGATGGACGTGAGCACAACATGAGCATCATGAACACCACCAATACACATGAAAATTCATCTCTACTATAAGGATGAAGGAGATATAAAAATAAATTTGAAGGATATTTCATGGTTGATATTTAAAATTTATCCATTTGAACTACGAAGGACGACCAACAAAATTTTCATGTTTTTTTTAGTTTTTAGGATGTTGATAAGATGCCGAAGAAGCCAATCCAATGACGTATCCGTGAATGAGAAAATAATAGTGAACGAAGATTCGTGACATTATCTAAGTTGTTTATGTGACGGCCGGGTCACGGTGTGATAAGAAGACTAGTAACTGTTAAGATTTGTAATTCCTTGAACCAATTTGAGAGGTCAAAATATTAAGTTATTATGATTAGTTGATTATCATTTCGTGGGATTATAAATTATAATATGATGTTCCCGGATGACAGTTACCAAAGAATCGTTCAATTGATTAGCAAAATTATGGGTTCTATATATGGTCTAGTACTAACATTTTTTAAGATAATAATTGAATTAACTTGTTGGTCGTGAATTTATTATTTAGATCTTGAGATATAATTGTAACCGAAAGAGAATGCTTGAGGTAAAATAATATACGGATGCAGGTTTTATATATTTGATGATATTGTGATTGTCAGTTTAATTATTGAATTGCATAAGAATGTGAAAATGTTCGCTGTTGGAACTCATAAGATAACAAGGTAATTAAGCTGATATATGATTATTAGTGTTGAAAATGTAAATATAATTTTTTTATAATTGTGAAAGACTTTATTATTTGTCATATTACAATTTCGAAAGATTCAGAGTTCAAATCATGCCAAAAATCTCATAATCAAATTAATTATCACACTTCAAAAATATATTATATAATATATATGAGAGTGAGAGAGAGACGCACCTCCCTTCTAAGAAGTTGCTTGGAGGTCAAATTCTTTTTTTCTCAAAATCTGATCAAGTCACAAAGAAGACGTCAGTTAATTATTTTTTCTTTGTAAGTCAGTTAATTATATGACACGAAAACGATAACGAAAGTAAAACGTACAACACGATAATTTCGACTCAAAGTGATTGGGTCCATCTACGTGGCCACATGAAGTAATAGACTAATTGTTACTTAATTAATTGACACCAGTATGACGTTGACCGTTATTTAACTTGTTTATTAGTAACTTCTTAATTACTTCATCTAAAAAGTACTATAAGTAAATAAAACCTCCGGATCATGTCATTTAAATAAAAAAATTCGTACATTATGTGGGCATTAAATGTTAATATAAGGTCTAAAACTTACTTTTTTTCCTTGTGTTAATTAAATTTAGTTAATTAGTCCATGAAGTTGGTACGACCATTGAAGAGGAGACAGAAAAAAGGGGTCGATACTGGTGAAGTAATTAACCATTATAGAAATAAACATTTATCCACCTGTTCATAAGATGATATAAATGCAACGCTAACGATCATATAATCAATTATACGTATTGATCATGAATTATCCATATAATAAACTTTTTATTATAACAAGTAAGATTTTTAACAAAGATTTTATGCAGAAGATACGAATCAAATCTCGAGACTTGGACGAAGAATTGTTTAGCTTTCAACTTAAACATATAAATAATTGTGGCTGCTAGTTGTGAATTCAATAATTACATTAAAGCCAAATTGAGGCTGGACCACGTCGGCGTAGAACACATTAAACGTTTTGTATTACTAGAAGACTTCGAGAGCACGCGCGTTCAAACTTCAAGCCTCTCTCGTCACTTTCCCATGTGCTATTCACGTCCTTATCTATTCATCTATCAAGGTACAAATACGTTCCTAGCATCACATTCCTTCCAAACTCTCATCTTCGATCCTTTCACCTCCTCCATCGTCCAAAGTTGCAGAAGGTTAATTGATCGATCAGACCAACTGCAACATGTGCCTTCAACTGCTGGACGCTCTCATCGAGCCGACCTTCCACGATGTCGTCGACCGGATGCCGTTCGGCGACAAGCTTAGCTTCCTAGTAATCATAATTATACAGTCAATTTTTTTCTCTTTGATTTAAGCTTGACGTGATCATGAATCAACTGCTTATTGTGCATGTTCATGTGCATGCAGTTCGTTCACTCCCTGGACAGGCTGAAGGTGTGGCACAAGCTGCCGGTGTTCCTGGGGCTGGTGTACCTGCAGCAGCGGCGGTCCCTGTGCGACAAGTACAACCTGCACAACGTCGGAGAGATCGACAAGACTCCGTTCGACCCGGAGAAGTATCCTTTCAGGACGGACAACGGCGAGTACAACGATCCCGAGAACTGGAAGGCAGGAAGCCAGAATGCCTTCTTCGGCAGGAACATGCTTCCTGTCGACCAGAAGGACAACGTACGTAGGCTCCAGATCAGATGCTTGTTATAAACAAAACCCTAAATTTTATGAATAATATATATTTTTCATGCGTACGTGAATAATCTAAACCTGGTAGTGCTGTGAACTTGTGACAGCTGATGAGCCCGGATCCGGTGGTGGTGGCCGCGAAGCTTTTGGCTCGGAGGACACCTAAAGATACAGGAAAGCAGTTCAACTTGATTGCAGCTTCATGGATCCAGTTCATGGTGCACGACTGGATCGACCACCTCGAGGATACCCAGCAGGTATAGTAAGAAAAGAAGAGAATATAATATAACTTGTATTTATTACCTTAGTCCAGTTATCAACAATATGTTATCACCAAAATTTGTATTTATTAAATTAAATGACTTATTAATTATTTTTAAAAAAACTAAGCTAATACAAAAAAGTATTATCTTTATTATTATATATATATATATATATATATATATATATATAATCTT
>LTAE01008921.1:5102-16920 GCA_001647135.1 Pontederia paniculata
ACTGGTCGACCGTTTATATCCTTAGGACGCCCGCTGCACACATGTGATTCTTTATGATGTGTAATACGTGTGCAGTGGTCGTCCATTCCTTTAGCTCAGGTCGACCGCTGTACTGAACTTGTCTATGTCCTGTTACAGAAATCAACTCAAACAAGTTCATTAGTACATACTGAGTTCACTTACAAATTTGTAATCATTCAAAATAATCTCGGGATCCTAGATTCAACAATAAGATTACGCTGAAAGATGTAAGACATGTACCTGATGTCCGATTGAACCTAATTTCAGTTGGAAAATTAGATAAGGAGTGCTATAAGAGCAACTTCAAAGGGGGAGTGTGAAAACTCAAGAGAGGCTTGCTACTCCTGACAAGAGGACAAAAAGATCATACACTTTATAAGACTGAAGCACAACACTGCACTGGTGAAGTAAACGTGACTGTAAAGATGTGTCCTTCAAAGTTGTGGCACAAAAGACTTGGTCACATAGGCGAGAAAGGACTTCAAATATTGACTCGACAAAATCTGCTTCCATGTATAAAAGATACATCTCTTGATATATTTGTACATTATTTAGCTGGTAAGCATACTAGAGTTTCATTTAATAGAACTTCTTCATATAAAAGTTCGCATATACTTGATTTGGTGCATACTGACGTTTGTTATAGAAAGCATAAAACTCTAGATGACTCTCTTTATTTTGTTACATTTATTGATGATCATTCTAGAAAGGTTTGGACTATTCCTATAACGCACAAAGATCAAGTGTTGATATAATTCAAGAAATTTCATGTAAAAGTTGAGAGAGAAACTGACAGAAAGCTCAAGCGTGTCCGCGCAGACAATGAAGGCGAATACAGAGGTCCATTTGAAGAGTACTGCAACATCTTCGATATCAGACTTGAGAAAATAGTTCCCAAGACTCCTCAGCAAAATAGTGTGGCTGAGAGAATGAATAGAACAATTGAGGAAGGTGTCAGATGTATGCTTCTGCATGCTAAACTATCGAAGGACTTTTGGAGTGAAGCATTAATTATTATTGTTAATCTAATCAACCATTCACTATCTATACCTCTAGATGGTGGTATACCTCTGAAAGTTTAGACAGGAAAAAATGCTTCATACAAACATCTTAGAGTTTTTGGTTGTAAAGCTTTTGTTCATAACCCAAAAGATGAGAGATCAAAACTTAACCGCAAGATAAAAGAGTGTATCTTCCTCGGATATGGAGATTGATAATTTGGCTACGGACTGTGAGATATTGTGACAAAAAAGTTTTCAGAAGCAGAGATGTAATGTTCTTGGAATACCAAATAATTGAAGATCTATCGAAAGATTAAGAGCCAACGTTGTTCAAAGATTATCTAGTTGAACCGAGTTCAGTTGAAGCACCAAGGGAAGATGACACAGTTCCAGAAGCTGATCAAGATGACAATAGTGATGATAATGATCCAAATGATTTAGATGCACCTTCGGATAGTCAAGCTGATGATGATGTCGAGCAACCTATTGAGCAAGATGCACCAGAGTTAGAGCCTTAAGTGAGAAGATCAACAAGAGAAAGACAAGAATCAAAACAGTATTCTCCAACCGAGTATGTGTTATTAACTGAAGGGGAGAACCAAATTGTTATGAAGAAGTCTTTCACATGAGAAGAAAACTAAGTGGATGAAAGCCATGTAGGAGGAGATACAAACTCTGCATGAGAACAACACATATAAACTGGTGAAACTTTCTAAAGGCAAAAGAACACTCAAGAATAAATGAGTATTTCGGCTGAAGAGTGAAGAGAATAATCCGCGCCCAAGATACAAAGCAAGATTAGTAGTCAAGGGAGTCAGTCAGAAAGAAGGAGTGAATTTTGATGAGATATTCTCACCAGTGGTTAAGATGTCATCAATTTGTGTAGTTCTTGAATTAGTTGTCAGCAAGAACTTGGAAGTTGAGCAACTTGATGTCAAGACATCTTTTCTTCATGGTGACTTGAAAACATTTTTTACATGGAACAACTAGAAGGGTTCCAGGTGAAATGCAAGGAACATCTGGTATGTAAATTGTAAAAAAAATCTTATATGGACTCAAACAAGCACCTCATAAGTGGTACATGAAGTTTGAGTCATTCACGATGCAACAAGGATACAATAAGATAAATATAGGTCATTGTGTATTCGTGAAATATTGTTCGCATAATGATTTTATCATTCTATTGCTATATGTTGATGACATGCTTATTGTAGATCGTGACAAAAGCAAGATTGATAAACCAAAACAGGAGATGAGTCAATATTTTTCCATGAAAGACCTAGGAGCAGAAAGCACATCCTTGACAGAGCAGAAAGCAATTTGAGTTCTAGACATAGTCCTACAAGCAATGCTGAGAAATGATGAAGCATGTACCATATGCATCTGCAGTTGGTAGTCTGATGTATGCAATGATTTGCACAAGGCCATACATAGCATATGCAGTTGTTGTGGTCAGTCGATTCCTATCAAATCCTGGTAGAGAGCATTGAGATGCAGTTAAGTGGATTCTCAGATATCTTCAAGGCACTTCTAAAGTTCGGTTATGTTTTGATGACTCTAGTAAAGAACTAGAGGGCTATATTAACGCGGACATGGCAAGTGATGTGGATAGTAAGAAGTCTACTTCTGGTTACTTGATATTTGCAGGAGCAGGAGTCTCATGACAGTCCAAGTTATAGAAGTGTATTGCACTATCAACAATAAGGCAGAATATATCCCAGCTACTGAAGCATGCAAGGAAGTTCTATGGATGAAGCAATTTCTGTAGGACTTAGGTCTGAAAGAGAACAAGTATCTTGTTCACTGTGATAATCAGAGTGATATACATCTGAGTAAGCATTCTAGTTTCCATTCTAAGTCCAAGCATATTGATGCGCATTATCACTAGATTCGTGGTGAGATAAAAAAAAGAAGATATTTTACCATCAGAAGATCCATACTGATAAGAATGTCATATATGATGACTAAGCCTCTACCTAAAGAGAAGACTGTGTTCTGCAAGGAGCATGCAGGTTTGTTGGAGCCCTCCGCATAATTAAGAATGGGAGTCTGTTGGGCTTTTAATATATGTGGGGCCCACAACAAAGGAATAAAAAAAGAAGAAAACGTGTAGAAGTCCAACATGTCAGCAATCAGTTATAAAAGAGAGGTTAGAGAATTGAAGAAACAGTGCGAAGAAGAAGAAAAAAAGATTTTTCTTGAAGTCGCTGCTACGCATGCACATCCGCCGATAGGTGAAGAGAGAGAAATAGAGAGGAGAGAGAATATTTTGGAATTTCATTTGGAGTCAAGTTTTGATCCGTTTTCAATGAAACTTCAGGCACAGATTCTTTGCAGCCTTCTCATCAATCTCTGGTATTTCAGTGAGATAATTTTGACTTCTATCCTGATTTTCGAAGAGATTATTCTGCAAGATCCAAGATTAATTCTTGAGATTTTTATTTCTGTATTGCTCTGCTGGGATCATAGAAGAAACATTGTATCCTACTACTTTTCATAATGGAAGTTTTAATGCTCGCTCACGTGTTTTTTTCTCTCACCTTGAGAGATTTTCTATTTAGATATTGTGTGCCTCTGGTATGATTTAATTCTATTTATTATTGTCATCACCCCATTTAAATTTATGCATTATGGGAAAGAAGATCATTTGACAAATATTTGTTCAGTCTTTTTCTAACAGATAATAATATAGACATTCAACAGTGAGGTCGATCAAATTACATATAAGGTTGATCGAACCATATATATCAATAGATTGACTCGTCTCTTGACATTCATCTGACTCAAAGGTCAGTCGGACCCTTGGAAATCTAAGAAACAACATACGATTTCCAGATCATCTGCTGAAGTTGAATATCGTGCTCTTTCTGTTGCTACAAGTGAGCTTTTGTGGCTTAAAGCTCTTCTATCATCCTTAAAGATTTCTCATTCTCATTCGGTGCGTCTCTTCTGTGATAATCAATCAGCTCTTAATATTGCTACTAATCCCGTCTTTCATGAACAGACAAAGCACATCGAAATCGATCGTCACTTCATTCGTCATCATGTTCAATCTAAGGCTATTGCTATATTTTATTTACCTACTCGGTTGCAGTTAGTTGATATCTTTAAACAAATATTAGGAAAAGATCATTTTTAGTTCCTTTGTGGCAAGTTGGGTATTTGGAATCCGAACGCGCCAACTTGAGGGGGAGTATTAAATTGAAAAATCTAAACAAATTGGTAGAAGATCCATCAAATCGCCAAAAGAGCCATCAAATCCTTAGAAGATTCGATCATTAAAATCTTTGTAACAATTTTTTATTCTTGTATAGTTATTTTTGTTTGTTTATATAAACTTCAAAGTCAATGAGAAAAATAATGAGATTAAATTTTGATCATATTTATTTTTATTATTTCTTTATAACTTCTCCTTTGAATTCTCTTATGAATTTTCTGATTTTCACATGGTATCAGAGCGAGATCCAATTTCCTTAAATCAGATTCTTGTTTCTCCTTAGCTTTTGATGACAAGAGTATCTACATTAATAGATCATATTGTCAAGTCATTTTCTTGTTATTCTTTGAATTCATTTGATAGTTCATGGAATAACTTGATTTCATTCTGGTTGAATGATAATATTTGTCCAACTTGGTGTAGATTAATTCAGTATGCACCGTGTGCCAAAAATAAGTTGGATTTTATAGACGGAACAATATCACATTCAAATAAAGGTGATCTTGAGTCTGATCTATGGAAGATATGCAATTCAATATTAATTGCATGGTTTTTCAATTCACGGGAAAAACATGTGCAAGCTAGTGTAGCTCATGCAAAAGAAGTTACAACATTGTGAGATTACCTTAAGAAAATATTCTCACAAGCTAATAAAACTAGAAATCACCTCTTAAAATCTCATTTTTACTTTCATAAACAAGAAAAAAATCAATTGGTTATTCAACCAAAGAAAGATGATTTGTTGCTAATGCTGTTACAACAACAATCTCACCGTCTAATCAAATCATTGATGAAGTGTCATCCAATTTTTCAGAAGCGCAAATACAATGCCTTCTTGCCATAACTGGACTTAATGAAAAAGAAAGAAAGCAATTTTTTTGTAACAATTCAGTTCCTATATCTTCTGATATTCTTTGGATTCTTGACACTGGTGCTTCTGTTCATCTCACCGATAGTGTCGACGTTCTTGTTAATACCCAACCACTAAATGAACATTTAATAATCATAATTCCAAATGGAAAATCAATTGCTGCAACGAAATTTGGTGATGTGATTCTTGGAGATCATTTCTCTTTGCATCATATTTTTTTTCCAAAATTTCATTGCAATCTTGTTTCATTGCGAAGTTATGTACAAATCTTAATTGTTTTGCTACATTCTCTTCTAACATTTATTTTCTTCAGAATCATGTTACGAAGACTCTCATTGGATTGAGAGAATTACGAGGAGTTTATTACTTATGCAAGGTTGCGATACATTTAGTGTTTAATAAAGTCACTGCTGAAAGTTCCTCATAATTATGTCATAGACGTTTAGGACATCCCTCTCGTTCTATTGTCATAATTAATAATAGACCTTCTTTCCCATCTACTTCAAATACAATTTATGATATATATTGTCAAGTCAAGCATGTTTGAATCAAGTTTCCTATCAATTTGAATAAATCGTCCTCCCCTTTTAATTTAATCCATTGTGATGTTTGGGGATCTTAGAAAATTAGTTCCTCTTATGGAGCACATTATTTTTTGACCATTGTAGATGATTTCAGTCGATGTACATGGGTATATCTCCTATGTACTATATCTGAAATATCTCAAAAACTTATTGCATTTTTTAGTATGATAAAGACTCATTAAAAAAGACAATCAAGGTCATTCGCAGTGATAATAGTCTAAAATTCTTTTCAAATAATTTACAGATTTTTTTCTTCGACATGATGTCCTTCATCATACCTCTTGTGCTCACACTCCACAACAAAATGGTCGAGTTAAACGCAAGCATCGACACATTCATAATGTTGCACGAGCATTGCGTTTTCAAGCTTCACTTCCCTTATATTTTTTGGATGAATGCATTATTATTACATTTTATTTGATCAAATACACTCCTTTTGTACTTCTCTAAAAAAAATATATTATGCAATTTTTTTTTGTCATGCTCCTTCATTTAATCATATATGTGTTTTGAGTTCATTATATTATGCACATGTTCCTTCAGTACATCAAGATAATAAGTTTAGTACGTGTTTGTGAAAATGTGTTTTCATGGGATATCTTTTTGAAAAGAAAGGTTGGCGTGTTTATGATCTTGATAAAAAACTTTTTTTGTTTCATGTGATGTGCATTTTGATAAACTCGTTTTTTTCTTTTTCACTCAATATCTCTTCATCTACATCTGGCTGCAATAAATCTATTTATCTTTTGCCTCTAATCAAATATTACTTTGTAATATTCCACAAAATATCATTGTCTTTCTAATATTAAATTTTCAAATAATTTACAATATTATTTTTATTAATTACATTAATATATGATGTATATATGTATATATATATATATATATATATATATATATATGACATCGCATTTCATAAGAATTTATTTAAGAAATAAGAGAATGAAGGAAGCCAAACTCCTTCCTCGTGCATCGGAAACTTGTATGATTATTTTGTTATAAATTATAAATCTGCAAAGTATTTTATTGTAGAAAAAATTGAGAAATTGAAGGAAATTCGAGTGTACGCATCTCGAAGAAAAATTATACTAACTAGTGACTTAAATTTTGGTACGAAATGTAGATTTAACTTCGAACTGATCTTAATAAGTTTTGTTAGTAACTAATAAAATTTTAGATATGGCAGTAGAAAGTCTAAAAACCCGCTAAAGAAAATAAAAAGCGCTGCAACTCTGATCGGCATCGCGAGTCCACCTTTTTACTGTTTTGTCACGTGTAAATACATTTCACATCTTCCGGTAAAAATAAAAAGATGCGAATACTAATGCAACACAATCCCATGTCCCTACGCTTCGTGCACCTGCAGATATCGCTATTTGTCTATTTTTCTGGTGTAACATAACGCCCGTTATCTTTTGCGTGATGTCGTCGTCGTCGATCATTCCGGAAGTTGTACAATTTATTAGTCGTAGTATCTTACGTTTTGGTCCTTCGTTTGACTGACCATTTCTTTTCATTTCTCACCCGGAGTTGATTTCCAGAAGTGAAGTCATTCTCTAATTCTCATGATGCCAAAGAAATTATTTATGACTCACTCTATCCTCGATTAATTCGAATCACATATGACAAATGAGAGCGAAGATTTTGTATGTCAATAAAAATCGAATTTAATTTTTTTTATAGTCATTTGAATATTCAATGAACAATATTATTAGCATCCGATTATTTTGAAATTGAAATAAAAAAAGAATAAAATTTTTCTGACTAAATTAATAATTTCAGAGCTTCAACTCGGAGTTACTAACTCTCGCTTTCAATCAGAAACACATTTTTACTATTTAAATGTGTCAACCAAATTCGATTAAAATCGAACTTCGTAATTAATATTCATTTGTAATAGTTGCACCAGTAAAGAAAATAGAGTAAATAATTAGTTGAGGCTAATATTTAAAAAAAATAATATAATTAATGAAAAAAATATTATTAGATATTTAACTTATAATTAAAAATTTTGAGAGAGGCTGCTCCGTCCCTGAGTCGCATATTGTGATGTACAAATTGCATTCAAATTTTAATTCAATGATTCTAGTCTTAATATTTTTATCCAGGTCCGATTTTATTTTTGAGTTTAATATACATCATTCTCATTTTGTAATAACATATAAATAGTTGGATAAAGTAATAAAAAATAAAAAAAAATCAACATGATCCGTCAAATTTTGATGGCCAATATATTAAATATGTTTCTAAAATTAAAAAAAGTATAAAATTTAAATAAGATTATAATATTAATACATATATTCATTTTAAAGAAAATACGTGAGCAAGAAAATGTGAATTAAAGGGGTCATATATATGTGAATTATCCCATTATATGTTTTATTGATTTCCAGAAGCGAAGTCATTCTCTAATTCTCGTGATGCCAAAGAAATTATTTATGACTCACTCTATCCTCGATTAATTCGAATCACATATGACAAATGAGAGCGAAGATTTTGTATGTCAATAAAAATCGAATTTAATTTTTTTTATAGTCATTTGAATATTCAATGAACAATATTATTAGCATCCGATTATTTTGAAATTGAAATAAAAAAAGAATAAAATTTTTCTGACTAAATTAATAATTTCAGAGCTTCAACTCGGAGTTACTAACTCTCGCTTTCAATCAGAAACACATTTTTACTATTTAAATGTGTCAACCAAATTCGATTAAAATCGAACTTCGTAATTAATATTCATTTGTAATAGTTGCACCAGTAAAGAAAATAGAGTAAATAATTAGTTGAGGCTAATATTTAAAAAAAAATAATATAATTAATGAAAAAAATATTATTAGATATTTAACTTATAATTAAAAATTTTGAGAGAGGCTGCTCCGTCCCTGAGTCGCATATTGTGATGTACAAATTGCATTCAAATTTTAATTCAATGATTCTAGTCTTAATATTTTTATCCAGGTCCGATTTTATTTTTGAGTTTAATATACATCATTCTCATTTTGTAATAACATATAAATAGTTGGATAAAGTAATAAAAAATAAAAAAAAATCAACATGATCCGTCAAATTTTGATGGCCAATATATTAAATATGTTTCTAAAATTAAAAAAAGTATAAAATTTAAATAAGATTATAATATTAATACATATATTCATTTTAAAGAAAATACGTGAGCAAGAAAATGTGAATTAAAGGGGTCATATATATGTGAATTATCCCATTATATGTTTTATTGGTTGCGCAACTTGGAAGTCTCCAAAAGCTCTATGGATTGCTCGATATGAGATTTATCTTCTTTTCTTTTCATATTAACTTGGTATCCTAACGGACTACATGCTTCGCTATAACTAATATTATTTAAGTTTAAATACTGAAGCTTTCTTTTTTAAAAAAAAAAAAGTGATATATCATCTATTAGCGTAGGAGCCTGAAATGTCATTGTACAAAATATTGAGGAGATCCGACGGGGGATTCTCCTTTCAAAATACATCTATACGCTTTAGTCTTGCTAAGTTGGCCAAAAAATCCGTGGCTTGGTTAGCCTCGCGGTATATATGTCTAACTACATGATTATGAAAAGTATGCAAAAGAGACCAGCAATCTTCCAAGATGTTGTGCAGTCGCCATGGACATTGATTTTTCTTCATCAAGATTGAAGTTAGGTTTGTGGAGTCACTTTCTATCCATATGTTGTTGATGCCCATCTCACGACAGTGTAGGAGACCACAGCGTAGGGCCCAAGCTTCCGATGCTAGAACAGAGTTGAAGCCTTTACAAGTAGCACCTGCAAAGAGAGGATTGTCGTTAGATGATCTCAAAATAAAACCTGCACCCCCTTCCTCTTCGGGTCTTAAGAAAGACCCAACTGTGTTAAGTTTAACACAGAGCGGAGGAGGGGGCTCCCACCTAACCCAAAGTGTGGTATTATGGGTGGGGGGTCCCTCAGGACGGTGGAGTTTAAGTTTTTCCTCAGAAAATGCCCTGGCCTTAGCCCACACAGCAGAAGCTGATGACTGTTTGGAGTTGAAAAGTAGGTTATTTCTCCAGTTCCATATTCCCCACATACAATAAACAATGTAGGTTTGAACAATAAGTTTGAATTCCTTTTGTAGGTGACCTCCCTCTAGTAACCAGTCACCCTGAGTCCATGAATCATATAGAGTAAAGGAATATGATAGGTGTTGCTGAGCTAAGTCCCACGCTTGCTGGCAGGACACAAAAAGAATAAGTGAGCAATGGTTTCCAAGTTCTGAGCACATAAGGTACATGAGGTATCAGAAGAAGAATTGAAAGCAGTAGTCCATTATTTTGTGAGTAATTTTTGGTGACATAATCTCCAAAGAAAATTCAAAACCTTTGGGGCTGCTTTTATATCCCAAAGTGAGTGCCAAACAGTCATCTCGCTACTACCAAGTATGGGGGCGGCATTATTCATAAAGTGAAACACTGATTTTGCATTAGCAATACCATGGGTATCCTTTACCCATATCCACCTATCATCCCTGGGACATGCAGGTACATGAATTGAAGCAATTATAGGTCCAAGTATATTGCCAAAAAAGTCATCAAGTAGAATATGATTCCAGTTTCCATTACTTAACAAGTCAGAGACAGATAGATGTAATAGAGGGACATTTATGTTGACATAAGTAGGCATAAGGGAAAGAGGGATGCAGAAAATCCATGGATCCTGCATGAGTCTAGTAGAGAAGTCATTTCCTATATGTTTTTTGAGTCCAAGTTTAATATTCGCCAGAGTCTGTACCATTAGTTTCCAGCACCATGTGACATCATTTGTTGGCTGATTTATCTCCCAGGGGTGTATGTGACCATATTTATTTCTAGCTAGTAGATTCCAAATATTTTTATCCTCATTTAGCAAACTAACTACCGTCTTTGCAAGTATTGAGGTTCTTACCATGTAAGTGTTTCTTATTCCTAAGCCTCCTTTAGATTGGTGCCTTTGTAGGGTATGCCAGTTTATAAGATGTGCTTTTCTTTTGCCATCTGAGGACCATATAAAGCTTCTATATTGTTTCTCTAAATTGTCTATGGTACCCTTAGATAAGTAAATGGAGCCCAAGGAATAATTAGGGATAGAATTTAGAACTGATTTCACCAGGGTTGTTCTACCTGCTTGATTTAGCAATTTCATTTTCCAACCAGCAAGTCTATTTGATGTTCTGTCAGTGATGTACGACTGTTCATTTAAGGAGAGGATTTTATATGAAATTGGTACCCCTAGGTACAGAAAAGGAAATTTACCAACGTTCATGTGAAGGATTTCTCTAATCTTGGTTTTCTTTTGGCTGTTGAACTTTTGGGGAAGAAAAATTTCAGATTTGTTATGATTAATTTTTTGATCAGTAAGTTCCTCATAATCTTTAAATATGGACAAGAGAGTTATACAATTTGACTTAGTAGCTGCCACCGAGATCAACAAATCATCAGCAAAGAGTAGATGACTTAGTTGGAAGTTGTTAAGTGTAAAAGATATGAGCTTGCCAATTTGAACCTTCTGATGCATTAAAGATGTAAGGACTTGTGAGACTAAGATAAAGAGGTAGGGTGATAAGGGGTCACCCTGTCTAATACCCTTGTGGCTAGCAAAGGGTTCAGAAGGAAAGCCATTTACACAACAGGTAAAGGAAGGAGAGGTGATGCACAATTCAATCCATTTTCTAAATCTGATAAGGAAGTTCATAGCTTGTAAAACATACCCTACAGCAGACCAAGAGACTCTATCAAAAGCTTTTTTCATGTCAATTTTTATCAGCATATTTTTTCTTCTACCTTTTTTCATTGAGTGTGCTATTTCTTAGGCAAGTAATATGTTATCTTGTTTGGTCTATGAGCCACATATGCTGACTGAGCAGGGTCTATAAGGAAAGGTAGGACTGGTTTGAGTCTATTGGCCAAGAGCTTTGCAATAATTCTATACAATACATTGCATAAAGAGATAGGCCTATAATCAGTGACAAGAGAGGGATTGTTTTTTTTTTGTATGAACACCAGTGAGGTATCTCTCCATTCAGGTACTAGGATGCCAGATTCAAAGAAAGTTATTATACTAGCAAAGATGTCCTCCCCTATAATATCCCAATATTGCTTGTAAAACTCT
>LTAE01008922.1:0-19624 GCA_001647135.1 Pontederia paniculata
TCGTCCTCTCTTCATCTCTGATTGACCGGTCTTCCTCTGATTCCCCACTGCCTATTACCGGTCGCCCTCTTTATATCTTCGGTCGACCGTCTGTGCCTCCTCCTCCAAATACACTCCTCTAATATTTGTCGACCTCTCCATATCGTTGATCGATCGTTTGTGCTTTGCTGCTCATATGACCTCCTCCTCCTCTGATACTGGTCGACCGCTTATATCCTTAGGACACCCACTGCACACATATGGTTCTTCATGATATGTATTACATGTGCAGTGGTCGTCCATTCCTTCAGCTCAGGATATGGTGTAGGAGTGAAAGGCTACAAAATCTGATCTTGTTCAGAGCACTCCATAGCAGAAGTGTTTACCTTTGATGAGGCTTTAATACTTAATGATACATGAGGACCACATCAAGTTGATCAATCAGAACAAAATGAGCAATTTGAAGAGCAACCAAAAGAGTGGTCTATTATTGTTGGGCATCCTCACAAACAAGTGATTCCTCTTATGCAATATAGCTTTGAGGACATGTTTGCTTATGTATTACATGTGTTTGAAGAGGTTGAGTCATCAGATCCATCAACCTACAAGGACATCATTTGATGTGCAAAATTAAAACAATGAATTACTATCATGGGTGAGGAGATGATATCTCTTCACAAGAATCAGACATGTAAGCTGATCAATTTACCAAAAAGCAGAGAGGTTGTAGGCTACAAGTGGATTTTCAAGAAAAAACTTGAAATTTCTGAAGTTGAGGGCACAAGATATAAGACACGCCTAGTTGCTAAAGTCTACAATTAGAAAGATAAAGTGGACTATAATGAAATCTTATGACAAGTTGTCAGACACACTTTTATCTGAGTGTTGCTTGCCTTTTGTAGCACGTCAAAATATAGAGTTTGAACAACTAGATGTGAAGTATGTCTTTCTACATAGAGAATTCAAAGAAGATATTCTGATGAGTTGACCAGCGGGATTCTCTATTCCATAAAAGGAAAACAAAGTTTGTAGGTTATTGTATGGACTCAAGTAGTCCCCATGACAATGATACAAAAGGTTTCATATATTTATTATCAGTGGGATTCAATAGAAATCTTTATGATTGTTGTGTGTATCCCAAGAAGGTGAAGGATGACTTCACTATTTATCTACTCATTTATATTGATGATATGTTTATTGCTGCTAGGTACATGTCAGATGTTCGAGATTTTAAAAAAAAACTTTTCAGTGTAGAATTTGGCATGAAGGATCTCGGTGCATCTAAAAAAAATTGGGGATGTAGATAATCAGGGATCACACACAGGGTAAACTTTTCTTATTTAAAAAAAAATATATTAATTTTTTTTTACTCAGGTTTGAAATTACTTCAGCAAAGTCCTTGAGCACTCCATTAGTTTCAAATGTGCACTATTCCATGAGTTTTGCACCACAATCTGATGCAGAGAAGGAGTACATGTCTCATGTTCTTTATGCCAGTGCAGTTGAAAGTTTAATGTATTCTATGGTATGCACAAATTTAACATTGCACATGCCATTAGCATTGTTAGTAGATTCATGAACAATTCAGAAAAAGAACATTTACAAATAGTGAAGTGCATATTTTAGTATTTGAGATGAACATTTAATACTGGACTCATCTATGGAAGTGATTATAGAATGTTTAATTGTTAATTATTTTGATTCAAATTATATTGCAGATATAGATGAAAGAATATCAATGACAAGTTATGTCTTCACTTTGGACAATTTTGTTATTAGTTGAAATACTGCAATGCAATTTTTAGTCACATTATCTACTACTGAGATAGAATATATTGCATTGATAGAAACCGCAAAAAAATATATATTTGGTTAACATGTTTAGTTGAAGATTTTGTACTACATCAAGATAAAGATAGCATTGTGATAGTTTGGATGTATATATTTGATCAAGGATCAAGCAAAGAATCAAACACATTGATATTAAATATCATTCATTGATACTAAAAAAAAATTAAGGTAAAGAAGGCTGGCACAACAAATAATGCAGTTAATATATTCACCATGTCAATTTCTCACAATAAGTTCTAACCTCAATGTGAGGTTGATGGCCGCAAAGCATGATAATCTTATATTTCGAAGATGATTCAAGTCAAGATGCAGATTTATTAATAATATCTTATAATTTAACCCAATCATAAACTTATATGATTCATATGCATCATATTCTATTGAATAATTAGAGCGATGAAATTGTCCGTCCCATAGAAAAATTTCGTTATCTAGTCAACAAGTTTAGAAGGTCTAAACGAGAATTTCATCTAAAGGCGCAGAGACTAATACTCTGAAATTTAGACGACTCTAAAATTTCTATTTTTTATTAAAGATCCATATATAAATTTTATAAAATTTGAATTCTTGTATCATCAATTATTTTTTTTATATTAAAAGAAAATCTAATCACTGAAAATATAATTTAATTAAGAATGAATCTTAATAAATATTCGTATTTTCTCTGTGTATGATTTATAGTAAGATCCTCCTCTGTTAATCTGATTGACTGGCTCGTTTTTGGGAGTTGCAAGTGAACCTCCTCCTCCTCCTCCTCCTCCTCCTCCTCCTCCTACTATGATGGCCCCCTCGTGATACACAGGGACACAACTTGGTAGGTGCCCCCTTGTTGTCTCTTCTCATGTGATTTCTGAAAGAAAATGAAGTGTGAGGCTCCTGTTGCCACTTTTTATTAACTTCTTCTGATTAGTTTTGTAGTGTACTTGGGAGCAGGCCTCTGTTCTGCCTTTTAATCCTCCTCTCTCTCTCTCTCTCTCTCTCTCTCTCCAAAACAAGAGAAAGAAAGAAAGCCGTAGACAAGAGAAAATAAAAAGGGGAGTCTTGGATCTTATCCTCCCAATTAATGGTCCATGATGGCCTCCGCCGCTGTCGACAACCTCTCGCCGGACCCCCTTTTCCTCGACTGCCCTCCGCCCCCCGTAGCCGCCTCCGCGTCCTTCACCTCCTACGGTTGGCTCAGCCCCAGCCGCATCTCCTTCGGCCGCGACCTGCCCCCTCCTAATGGCGACCCCTCCGGCGACGAACGCCGCGTCGATCCTGATTCCTCCGGGAAGGACATCGTGTTCGACTTCGAGTTCCGCCTCCAAGACCCCGTCGCCATGCTCCCGGCCGACGAGCTCTTCTCCGACGGGAAGCTGGTCCCGCTGCAGCTCGCCACCGCGAAACCTCCGGCGGATCGGCCTGCCGTCGGGATCCGCTCGCCTGAGTCTCCGAAGACGCGGCGGAAGGTCGAGATCCCCGGGCCGGACCCTTACGTTTTCTCCCCGCGCGCGCCCAGGTGCACTACCCGGTGGAGGGAGCTCCTCGGCCTCAAGAGATCGCAGAGCCCCAAGCCGGCGGACACCCAGAGGACGTCCCCCACTCCTGCTGCTGCCACCGCCGCGGGTGCCTCCGCAGCGAGAAGCCCTAACAACAGTTACCTGAGGAGCCTCCTCCACCGGAGCGCGAAACCGGCCTCGCACGACGCGGCGCAGAGCCTGCCCCACTTCCGCGACTCGGACACGGAATCGGTCTCCATCTCCTCCTCCCGCCTCTCCCTCTCCTCCTCCTCCTCGTCCGGCCCGGACCACGAGGATCTCCCGCGGCTCTCGCTCGACTCGGACCTCAAGTCTCCGGCCTGCCCGCCGCTCCGCCTAGTCCGCCCCAGGACATCGACGAGCGACGGGGGCGCTTACCACGCGCGGGCCACGAGGGCAGGGCAGAGCCCCATCCGCCGCGCGACGGAGGTAACCCCGCCGCCGCCGATGGGCGTGAACGTCGACAGCCCCCGCATGAACCCTTCGGGCAAGATCGTCTTCCAGAGCTTGGAGCGGAGCTCCAGCAGCCCCGGGAGCTTCACCGGTGGCCCGAGGCCGCGGTCCAGGGGCATGGAGCGGTCCTATTCCGCCCACGTCCGCGTCGCTCCGGTCCTCAACGTGGTGCCCGTCTGCTCCCTGCGCGGCTCGGCCAAGTCCGTCTCCGTCTTCGGTCTCAGCCAAATGTTCTCGCCGCAGAAGAAGGACAAGGACGCGCCGAATCGTCCCGGAACGACTCAGAACGGCTCGAATCGCTCCGGATCGGACAAGACGAAGACCGCCGTTCGAACTCCCAGAGATGACCACCACGACCAAAAGGTAAAGACCGCGTGCAGAGATCATAACAATTAGCGCCGGAAACTAATTCGTAGAAATAATTCCAAAATTAACTATTTTTCCTCCTTTTTTTCTCCATTTAAATTGTCCTTTTTTCCCTCCAAAATTTTAATTTGGAGTTGGTTGGCTCAGTTTTATTACCTTTTTTTGTTGTGTAAGTAAATATTTGGGAATCCTCTTTTTTTTTACCAGATGTTAATTCCGGTGGGCTTAATATGACATGGGAAAAAATTAACCGCGTTAAAAAAATTTCCTCTTTTTGGAGGCGTTTGATTGGGGAATAAGACTTGGATTAAGGTCTTATTCTCAAGTTTTTTACCAAACGCCATTTTTTCATCTACGTGGACCCCACAGCAATTATGAAGGAAGGAATAAAAAACTAGAGAGTATCTTATTCTTTCTCTCTCCTGGATTACACCGTTCTCATTGGATTAAGATGAATGAACTATCTCTTGGATTAAAAAAATTTAATCCAGAGATAGTCCATGTGCAATCAAACGGCCCCTTTATCTTCATCTTCTACGTTTTAAGAAGCGCACGTTAGACGTTTGTGCCGCTGGTTGGGTTCCGTTACGTTTTATTTATCTTTTTGTCTCGTTTTATTATATCTTTTTGTTCGGGTTCGGAGCGTTCCGTTTGCACTGTTAGCCATGTGCGTTATGCCTCGCGGTTCCCGCGCTTTCGTCGTGTTCCGTGATTTATTTATTTATGTATATTAAATATTTTAAATATTTAAAGGATCCGCGCATGATAAGAGGACTCGTTCGCTTGCATTCTAAAGTACGCCGGTCTTTTTGGTGCCCTTCCTCTCATCTGCCGTACAGTTGTAGCCATGTGGTCTGCTCTTCCCGTCCATCTGACACTTTAAATTGATTAAAAATTTGTAATCTTTTTTGGCACTTTATTTTGCTTTAAATTTTAATATAAACAAATATTTCTTTGGAAATGATGGCGCGAGGTATGAAATTCAGAGTCTGTTTCCTCTGTCGCTCTGATGAATAATTTGCACGTCAGTCTGAGCCCCCCCCCTACAATGTGTTCTACATTAAATTATTAGAAAAAAAACAAATATTACAATATTTTATCTCACTTAAATTTAAAATTTCACTTTTATTTATTCATTTTAACTCTGTTTATTTATACAATAAATAATTTAATTATGTTTTCTTAAAAAAATTACACATTTATAAAAAAATAGTCATATATTCTTATTTTATATTGTATCTCTATTAATACTAATCAAATTTCTTTTTATCGAAAATGATAATCTTTTTATTACTATTTATTTACTTAACTACAAACTAATTACTTCACTGCAATATTTTATTTATTTTTTATCTTGTTATAATGACACTAACATTTTCATACTTTTTTTTGAAACTCTAGTATGTAAATAAAATTTCATGAAAACTAAAACTTTTGCTGCATACATCTATCTTCTCACTATATATATATAATATATATAAGATATAAAATAGAAATAATTATAATACAAAAATAACAATGTAGTATTATTTTTTCTACTAAGTTATTTTAAAATAAAAAATACCCCAAAAAATTTTAATTTAGCGAAATAAAATATAGAATAATAAAAAAATAAATTATTTTAATTAGAAAATTAATATTGTGAAGATTTTGTAATTTGGACTTCTAAAAGAATGGAATGATGTTAATAGAAAAGTATATGTAAAATATCCCTCTACCCTGGTTGTGTTGAAATAGTGAGTTTGTGCTGAATAAACTTATTAACCTCGACTCCGGATTAGTCAGGTGCTAGTAGTCCTGGACACCGGGGGCCCCTCAGGGTACCAAAAAAAAAAAAAAAAAACTTGTGCACCGTTAAATTATCGAGCTGTCAAAAACACATCGAAATCATCGGCATCAGCGCACTGGACGAGGAAAAAAAAGGGCTCCAGGCGTAGGTCACTGTGAGATGGTCTGCATGCTGCAGCCTATGTATGCAGCATGGGGGCTTGGAAACTTTGCTGGGGCATTTGGTAGCAGGACTCTGTCCCTCCCCATTAATCTAATCCTGTTTACATTCAAATATCGTTTAAACAAAAGATCTGATGTTCTTTAGTGCCTTTGGCTCCTCGTGAGTTAAGGATGAGAGAGAAAGAGAAAAAGAGAGATGGAGATAGACATTTCCTTTGGCTGTTGTGATATTTGTTATTTAATCGTCGAAGTTATGTATTTGGTAGGTTGGATGGATGTGTGATTAAAAGATTGCGAGAACCATGTGATCCTTGGTTGTACTTTTTATATATGATCCTCTGTTGATTAGATTGACTGGCTCTTCTCCCCCCTGATGGACCCCTCCCTCCCTCATGATACACACCAGCACATCTTGCTAGACGCCTGTGATCTCTCATGTGATGAGGGGGGCTGTTGGCATTTTCAGTTGTGGAAATGACTGGTTGCAGGAGATGTGTTACCCATTTATTAGCTTCTTGTGAACAATCCTGCAATGTACTTGGGAGCAGCAGGCCTGGAGTAACTGATGTTCTGCCCCTTCTTTTGCTTCATCACAAGTAAAATCAGTAAAAGGAAATCAGGAGACCAAGAAAAACAAGAAGTTAGAAAGTTAAAAACTGTAAAATATCATCTTGAAGAGATGCATTATAAGAATACCTACCACCTTATCTGCTCAGCTTTGATGAGGATTGTGTTGTAGGCTGGCATGCCATGAGTCCCTGTTGCAGGAGCAATATGGGGGCCTAGTCATAATTAGCCAGTGTAATTGCTAATAGTCCTTCAGGCACTGCTGGAAACCATTGTCCATGGATCTTTAATGCAACTGCCCTTTTCTATGCTTGCATTTATGCGCAGAGATCATATCACGGATGAAAGCTCCTTCCACAATTAATTCATTTTCCTGTCAAATGGAGATCCTGGATAGTTTCTGAAAGCTGTGGAGCATGTTCCAAATCTTCTCAGTTCAGAGAGATGGAGTGTGAGGTCAATGTTAGAACAGTGAGAGACATCTCCAGATGTGCAACTAAAACTTCCGAGCCATGTTCTTCAGTAAGTAACATGCAAAAGAGAATGCCAAAGGGTTGTATCATATTGGTTTTTTTGGATGTGAACTGCTCAATGAACTCTGGGAAAATGTTAAAAACTTTACTTTATTAAATGTGATTGTTGATGTCGTTATTTATCATTCAAATTGATATGAGAATTGGCTTTTTGAGGGGAAGCCGATGACCCACGTAGTCAATACCAACCAATTGGCCTAGTTGGCTTTTTGAGTTTTGGTGTAGGCAAAGATGTCCCCCTTGGCAGTGTCCAGGGAGAGGGCACAGACTAAGCCTGCCCTGGTGCCATGGCGTGGGCCTCGAGCAGGAAAGCTGGTTGGGAATCATTTTTGGGGGCCGCATGCCTCCGAGTGCCAACCATTTGTTTTGTCATGTCTCTTCCCTTGAGTTGAAGCATGTTTGATGCATGCATATATTACAAAGTTGGAGTTTGAATGGTTTTGTGGTTAATAGAACAGTGATAATGTTTGAATTAAACAATAGTTGGTCGGCTCTCAATATGGGCTGACTCCAGAAAGAGGAGAACCCCATGTAAGCCCAAGCCCAAATCAGAAGAGCCCAGTGGCAATTATCATAAATAATTCAAACTAACATGACCACTTTCGTCTTCCACGGGACAAATTAATAAATAATAAATAAAATAAATAATTTGATCGAGTTGTAGTGACATGTTTCCCAAGCACTTGGAATAAAAGGCCGCCACCAGAACTTGAGTCGATCATCTGGCAGTACGACTTGGACGAGCTTGACGAGGACAATATGATGGAGTAGGATATGCGGGCTCTCGTGGAGTAGATGCAGATCAGACTCGAGCCTATGTCATCGACGCACAAGAGGAATCTAGCTAGCAAACTAGAAACAACATAATTCTTTGTGGCCTTTCAACCAATAAGTTAGTACATCTAATGGACGACTTCATTGTCATGTTTTGAAGGGTTTTTAGTGCTTTAATAATGCAATTTTGTGTTGGTTTAGATTTCTTAGACAGAGGGTGAGCATTTAACACCTTAGAACAATGAAATGGATATGTTATTTGGCTTGATTTTCCTTGGATATCATTGAAGTGCTGGAGGGTCGATATCATTTTGGTGATGTTGCTAGCAGACATGTTAAAACTCGATTCTTGGTGTGTGTTTATGTTGTGAGGAGATTATGCATGGAGAAATGGATGTTGACATGAGTCATTATAGGATCACTTGGCACCAAGAAGGATGTGAACTTATGTAATAAAGTTTTTTGTTGAGCCCAATACTATGCAACCCAACTAATGTCGCAGCCCGTCTAAACGTGAGAGTCGAGGCAATCACCTCATCGTGTCCGCCGCTGAAAATATAAGAACCAGTGCAGGTTTTTCTCTCACCTTTTTCCCAAATATGCTACTTGATGAAGCCAGGGTTTGTAACATCGTAGCTAGGGTTTATAACAATCTTCACCTCCTCGCCAGATCTCCAGGTTATGCTAACGAATCTCTTGAGCTTGTTATCCTCGATTGATCACAACTTTCTTTAGCCCTAATCGCCTCTTTTACAGAAGTGGATAAAAGAGAAGAAATGGGTGTTCGATCCCCCAAAGCTCCAAGCACATAAGAGAAGAGAGATAAGTTTTCTAACTAATTTTCTCATGTCCTTTTTTCCTTCTGCTTCTTCTATTTATATGCTTTTCAAAACCAAAACGTATCTTGAGAACATGTTCATTCTTACATTCTTTATTTCTACCAACTACAAAATATGTGTTCTGACAACACATTCTGTTACATCACATGTATTTTGTTACATCACATATATTCTATTACATCACATTCTATTTTGCTACAAAATCCTTCAAATAGTTTGGTTGAACATGTTTTCTGCTTGACTTTCTCCTCTCTTCTTTCTGGTTTGTAACATTTACTTCCGGGGTCGAAAAATTGACCTCATCCGTGAGGTCAAAATTAGAATAGGTCCGCAAAAAAACGTCATAGTCCTCCTATGAAGCGTCTTCTAAGGCACAACCGTCCCATTGAACTAGGATTTGCTTAAAAAATTGTCCATGTCGCTTAATAGTCCTGGATGATAATATAGCTATAGGATTTACTATAGGACCTGATATGTCAGACATCTCAAGTAATTCAGTTGAAGAATTCTCTGCTCCATGAGCCATCTTCAACTTAGAAACATGAAAAATTGGATGAATTTTGGATGTTGGAGGCAAATCCAATTCATAGGCCACTGATCCAATTTTCTTCAGGATTTTAAAAGGACCAAAATATCGCTTAGCCAACTTATGTGAATTCCTCAAAGCTACAGAACCTTGTTTGTAAGGCTGTAATTTTACCAAAACTAAGTCACCAACATTAAATTCCTTGTCAGTTCTGTGTTGATCAGATAAAGTCTTCATTCTCTACTGAGATTGAAGTAAATGAGTTTTAAGAATTCTGAGGACTTCATCTTTGTCCCTCAATTCATAATCAACTGCCTCCACATTAGTTTGGCATCTGATATAGGCCGGAATAGTTGGGACTTGTCTTCCATACACCACTTCAAATGGAGTCATATGAGTGCTAGTACGATAAGAAGTGTTAAAACAGTACTCGGCCCAAGGAAGAAATTTAATCCAATTGAATGGCTTATCCATCACAAAACCTCAGTTTGACCATCTGTTTGAGGATGGTATGTTGTACTCATACAGAGTTTAGTATTGCTCAGCTTGAAGAGCTCTTTCCAAAAAGAGCTAACAAATACAGAGTCTCTATCAGAAACAATAGTCCTAGGAAATCCATGCAACTTGACCACAATATCCACAAACAACTTAGCTACTTTAGCAGCTGTGTAATGAGTGGGTAATGCTCCTAAGTGACAGTATTTAGAAAGTCTATCCACAATTACCAAAGTGACTGAGTAGCCTGCTGAAATATGTAATGATGTAATAAAATACATAGAGATATCTTCTCAAACTCTGTCCGGAATTGGCAAAGGTTGTAGCAAACCAGCAGGGCTAGTGGTGCGATACTTTATTTGTTGACACACCATGCACTTCTTAATAAAATCTTCTACAGATCTTTTAAGACCATCCCACACAAATTTTGTAGCAAGTCTTTTGTAAGTCTTGAGTACCCCTAGATGACCTCCCATAGGGGTTTCATGGAGTTTCTTTAACAACAAAGGAATTATAGTAGCAGAAGCTGACAAATATATCCTGTTATTGAGAAATAAAAGACCATCTCTATAAATCAATTTAGACTTTGGTAGCTTGCCTTGTTGTATGTCCCTCACTGTTTGATGTATCTGAGTATTATGATGGTATTCCTCCTTGATCTGATTTATTACTGAAAAGATAGGCATTGAAAACCCACAGAATTGAACCTCAGAAATATACTGTCTAGAAAGAGCATCAGCAATCTTATTCTCTATTCCAGGCTTGTACATAATTGAATAATCATATCCCACAAGCTTGGATAAAAATTGTTGTTGCTCTGGAGTTTAAATTACTTGGGTCAGAATCTCCTTCAAACTCTTATGGTCAGTCTTAATAATAAAGTGATGACCCAATAAGTATTGCCTCCATTCCACAATAGCAAATAACTCCCTCACATAGACAGAAGCCCTTTGCATTCTAGGAGTTAATTTCTTGTTGTAATAGCATATAGGGTGTTTGTCCTGCAATAAAATAGCCCCAATTCCTGTACCAGAAGCATCAGTCTCCAGAACAAAAGTCTTAAAGAAGTTAGGTAAATGAAGAATAGGAACTGTGACTAAGGCCTCCTTAAGAGAAGTAAAAGCCTTGTCAGCTGCCTCACACCACCTGAAAGAATCCTTTTGTAAAAGATCAGTTAGAGGTCCAGCAATAGAAGCATAACCCTTCACAAACCTTCTATAATATCCTGCCAAACCCAGGAAAGCTCTCAACTGCTTGACAGTAGTTGGTACAGGCCAATGTTTAACGACAATTATCTTGTCAACATCAGGTTCCACCCCTAACACAGACACCACATGTCCCAAATACTCAATCCTTTGTTGAGCAAAATAGCACTTGCTTTGCTTAAGAAAAAACCCATTATCTTGAAGACATCCAAGAGTAATGATTAAATGTTGAATATAAGTATTGATATCAGGACTGTAGATCAATATATCATCAAAGAAAACTATCATAAATTTTCTCAAGAAGGGAGCAAATAATCTATTCATGATTGCTTGAAAAGTAGAAGGAGCATTAGTTAAATCAAAAGGCATAACCAAGAACTCATAGTGACCTTCATGAGTTCTAAAAGCAGTCTTGGAAATATATTGTTCAGCCATTCTAATTTGATGATATCCAGCTCTAAGATCCAACTTGGAAAATACAGCAGCCCCATACAACTCATCTAACAATTCATCAATAGTAGGTATAGGAAATTTATCTTTAATAGTGATCCTATTAAGAGCTCTATAATCCACACAAAATCTCCAACTGCCATCCTTCTTTTTGACCAGCAACACTGGTGAAAAGAAAGGACTAGAACTATGTTGAATCATACCTTGATTAAACATCTCCTTTACTAACTTTTCAATCTCATTCTTTTGGAAGTGAGGATACCCGTAAGGTTTAACATTTACAGGTTGACTTCCTGGAAACAAATGAATTTGGTGTTGCACATCTCCTAGAGGAGGTAACTCTGTAGGAACCTCAAAAACCTTGTGAAACCTATCCAAAATAAGTTGTATCTGATCATCTGACTTGTCCTGGACAGTGTTAACTTCTGGTTCTAGAATAAGATGAAAACATGAAATAATCTCATCCAAAGAGAATAATCTTCTCATTTGATGATGAGTGATAATCTCAGAGTCCATATTGTTTTGACCAAATAACCATACTTGTTGATCATGCTAATGAAAAGTCATAGATAGGTTAGAATAATCCATTGTCACAGGTCCTAGCTTCTGTAACCATTGGACTCCCAACACCACATCAGCACCCTCAATGGGCAAGACATAAAAATCATCAGCAAATGAGAATTTCTTGATTAGAATATCCACTTTAGAACACAACCCAGCACATCTCAATCTTTCACCATTGCCAACCATGACACTAAAATGAGGGGAAGGTTTGATGGATAGTCCCAATCTAGAGACAATTTCTCTCTAATGAAATTGTGAGTAGATCCACTGTCCACCAAAATAGAAACATTAGAACCCAAAATGGAACCTTGTAGTATTATAGTTTGTGGTTTATGTGCCCAGCTAGGGCATATAAACTAATCTACAAACTTTCCTGTACATTATTTTCAATATTGTGCTCTTATGAGGTTCCAAGACCAATCCCATCTTCTGCTAACAACAACAGAAATTGTTGCTTACATTTATGCCCTTTATGTAACTTCTCATCACAATTATAGCACAAACCTTTCTCCCTCCTAGCCAACATTTCAGATGCTGAAAGTGTCTCTTAACAGGTAAAGCAACTGTAGATTCTGAATTCTTAGGAAGAGGAATAGATGAGGCACTTGGGACAAATTTAGTATTCTGAAATCCTGGCACCATAACAGATAAAGGTTTCATATTAGTATTACTCTGAGAAAACTGTCTAAACTGTTGGGGAACAGAAGATACATTAGATATATCCAAAAACTTTTCCTCTTGGAGCTTTGCTAAGCCAATTGTCTGCATAAGTGACTTAGGTTGTAAAGCCATAAGTTCTCTCCTGATATAAGGCTTAAGACCTGAGACAAAATAGGATAGCAGAAAAGATTCAGATAATCCAATCACTCTGTTAGATAGAGCTTCAAATTCTGATTGATAAGAAACCACAAATCCACTTTGCACTAACTTGGATAATGCCCCTTGATGATCTTCAAATTCTGAGGGTCTAAACCTAATTTCCAATGTCTTCACAAACTGTGGCCAAGAAGTTAACTGTTTATTCTTGTGCATCCATCTAAACCATTGTAGAGCAGCCCCCCTCAAAAGCAAAAGATGCCACTGTAATTCTTGTTTCTTCAGCAACATTATAGAAATCCAAAAACTGCTCAACTTTAAAAATCCAATCCAATGGATCATCCCCACAAAATTTGGGAATATCCAACTTGATGTTCCTCAAAACAGACAAATTCTCTGTAGAAACTTGAGCAGCAGTAGAAGAACCTCCAGAATTTGAATCTTGATTAGTAGAAATAGGAATAGAATCAGAATCCATTCATTTAGCAAGAGTATCATACTTCTTAGTTAAAGCATTTAAACTCTCATTAAAAGAACCCATTTGCTGCTCCATGAATGATTGCATCTTGATGACAGCCTCCTCTACTCTAGACCATCTTGTACCCTCTGCCATGGCAGATCAATAAAGAAACCAGAAAACTAGAAAACCAGAAAACCAAGAAGACCATAAATCTAGATGATAAGAACAAGAGCACCAAATGTTGAGCCCAATATTGTGCAGCCCAACTAATGTCGCAGCCCGTCTAAACGCGAGAGTCAAGGCAATCACGTCGTCGTGTCCGCCGCTGAAAATATAAGAACCAGTGCAGTTTTTCTCTCACCTTTTTCCCAGATCTGCTACTTGATGAAGCCAGTGTTTGTAGGATCGTAGCTAGGGTTTATAACAATCTTCACCTCCTCGCCAGATCTCCAGATTATGCTAACGAATCTCTTGAGCTTGTTAGAAGAGAAGAAATGGGTGTTCGAGCCCCCAAAGCTCCAAGCACATAAGAGAAGAGAGATAAGTTTTCTAACTAATTTTCTCATGCCCTTCTTTCCTTCTGCTTCTTCTATTTATATGCTTTTCAAAACCAAAACGTATATTGAGAACATGTTCATTCTTACATTCTTTATTTCTACCAACTACAAAATATGTGTTATGACAACACATTCTGTTACATCACATGTATTTTGTTACATTACATATATTCTATTACATCACATTCTATTTTGCTACAAAATCCTTCAAATAGTTTGGTTGAACATGTTTTCTGCTTGACTTTCTCCTCTCTTCTTTCTAGTTTGTAACATTTTTGAAACTATTTTTCAAAAAAAAAGTGCGAAAGCTCAAAGTCGATTTATAGTAAAACTCAAATTCAAAAATCCTCGATCATTAATAAATGCAATAGTGATATAAGTGATAATGCAAAATAATAAATAAAGTAATTAAGAGAGAAATATAAACTCAAGATAACAGAATTATTGACAAAGTTCAACCCAACTTAGCTTGCGTCTCCGCTCCAACTTTTCGACCTCGAGATCGTCAGATATCCATTAGCTTTTTTTCGTAGGGCAAGAAAGACCTAATCTCAAACTCATAGTTTCTCCGCTTCAAGAGGTATACAAGACCTTGTGTCCAAAGAAGCTCACAATCTCACATTTTTACTCAAGAGATTATTCAAGAATCACTCTTATAATAGAGCTAAGTCTCTTACAATAGTACATATTATATGCTATCTTACAATTTCTCTTTTATAATTTCACACTCAAAAATAGGAGAGAAAAAATATTGGACAATTTAACTTAAGAAGTTCTAAATTTGATTTTTCTTTTATGCTTGTGTTTTCTATGAAGCTTCACTTCATTCTAACACTTTGGAAACTCTTTTATAAGTATATTATATCAATATGTCCATTGCTCCTTTCTTGACCAAAAAACTAGCCATTATAACTTTTTTTCAAATATATATATTTGTGTTACTTTGGATATAACTCTTTTCACAGATATCAAGTTGAGCCTATTTTTTATTTTGTGGAAAACTAATAAGATTATCTACAATTTTTGTATTCACGTTCGACCAAGATCTAATTGGAATATGCTAAAAGATCTCGTTGGAGTTTGTATAGGAGGTTGTGAGTCTAAGATCGGTTGTTCGAACTTGTGCTAGGTCGAATTGACCTTGTGCAGAAATTAATTTTAGTATTTTAAGAGAATTTATTGGACTCATCTAAAAATTATGTTAATTTTACACTAAACATTGTATGTAATTATAAAATATAAAATTAAAGCATAAAATAAATACAAATAAAATATGTGTGTAATGCTTTATATTTCAGCTCAACTCACTTCTTCTCATATTTATATATAAGCATGTTAATGTGAGCCTCTTCTCATAGTCCCGCGTTAGTAAGCCTACATGAAAATATGAGGGGGAGCTGTTATAATTGACAACGCTACACACTCCTTGCCCTCAATCAATATTGATATTTGGACTTGGGACAAATGCCAATTTCATCACATGATTATATTATGAATTATTATAACTAATAATTCTAATGTGACTATTTGATAGATAATAAATAATATTTATCATGCATAATATCACAAAATTAAATAATGATTTTAACTATTTAAAATCATCAACATTTTTTAATGTGACCAATTTAATCTTAAACACTTTTAAAATATAATTACCCCCAATATTTAATCTCTAGTAAATTTTAAACTATTTAAGAATTATTTAGAGATTTCAAACAATAACCTAAAATTATAATTTTATAAAAAAAAATTCTTTCGAACATTTCAAAATTATTTCATGAATAGCTGAGCCATTAAATAAAAAAAATAAAATATGCAACTCTTGCAATTGGGCTTCGGCCCATTCAAAATAGGCTTGTAGCGAATTCCTTTTTTTGTTCGTTCAAATCGAACTAGACAGTTCAATTTGACTGAACCGGCTTAGACAAATCGGGTTAGGGCATGACATGTCCTAACCCTGATTCGACGGATTTGCCACTGGACCTTGCTATCGCTATGCCTGGCACGACGACATTTACCTCACCTATGCACGACAATAGCCACTCCAACGGGCGGCGTGTGCCCCTGCTGTGCCACGCACGACCTACACAACACGCGCCCTGTGCAGGGCGTTCACCGACGCCATGCACTCGACCGTTTGGAACATCCATTTTTTTATTTAAAAATCAATTTTATATAAACATTTTACAAAAAAAAAGATAGATCTAAACTTTTCTACAATAAATCATACTTCTAAATAGGCTCTGATACCATTACAATTGATTTTGCATTAACATAAGAAAGCTTTTTTCTTAGGGAAATCATGCAATCTAAGAGCAATTGAACAAATTTAATACAAAATAGTTGAAATCAATACTTGAAAGATTCGTACCCCAAAGAGATTGATTAGAATGCTCGCCATCTCGATCACCATCCCATAATCACAAACATGATTCCTCCAACAACATCCACATCAAGATCAAGATAAACTTGCACCTATAAGAGAGATAACTCGTAGGAGGGTTAGAGAGATCTTAGATCTCTTGCAATCTCATATATATAGAAAGAGGTGATTGCAACTAACTTAATAACTTCTTTCTCCCTTTCGATGGTCATGATTAAATCATATCTCTAATCAATATTTGACCATAATCATCAATCATGGTAATTAGAGTTAGTGCACACTTATTGGCCAATAATATAATAGGAGACTCTAATAGAATTTGAATTATATTTTGATATATTCTCCATTTGTTGATTTGCTCATATGCGAGTGATGCAATGAGGTTGAGCCCGAGGTAAGTGAATTTTCATAAACCTATATTATATTCATATTGATAGCGGGCGAGTCATTTATCTATTTACCTTTATGATAAATTCTATGAATCAATCATATGGTTGTCTCATGTCAAATTGATGAAATATATAATATAATTTTTCGATGTTTTCATATGAATTTTATGGGCTGGATTCTTTGAGATATTGTGGATAATATTTTTACGTCAATAATATGGACTTATAGATGTTCAAAGTGTGTGTCATGAATCTTGTATGGAATCTATGTTATATTTTAAGAATATATGAAATAATATGTTAATACAACTATGCATCATACATATGCATTTAGAACATGCATGATGCCTCACATTAGAGAGAGGTAACGATGGTAGCTCGGTTGATTTTGGATTGGATCATAATGATCAAATTATATTTGGTCTTGTTTCCACTTTTCCAGCTATTATAGATATAATTGTGAAATATTAAATCTTCCATTATTTAAATTATGTATCTCCTTCGCTTGTAGTCATTTATTATTCAATGTATAAATGAAGAATTTATTTGATTTCATTATATCAATCAAATGCGTAGCTCATGTGGTCGAGGTGATTTATATATAGTGGACGGTATGATGCCCTTGTAAGGATGAGCAATGGCTCATGGGGTTGAGATGATCATATGATGATTTGCTCCCAATAATCGAGGAGGTGTCATGACACATAATATTGGATCATGCATAGCATATTTCAAGCTCATTTTTTAATCCGTAAATATTTTATTATAAGTTAATCTCCATAGCATTGCAAACCAAGTTCGAATTTTGGAAATCCCATTGTTGGTATGCGTAAACAATTAGCTGCTTGAAATGAAGTTTTTTTTATAATGTGAGTGGTTTTCTTGGCTTTTTTCCTAAGCTTTACTTGCTTATACAATTGTAGTTACAATTAAAATTTAATGACTGTATTGTTAAAAAGTTAAAGCTGAGCATTTTGAAAAATTACTTTTACTTGAACTTTACATTTAGATGACAACCATAACATTTTCTTTCGCAGTTCATCTTACTGATTTGCATCTAATGTTTGTTTCTTTTGAATGTAACTTGTGTTATGCTGCTTGGAGTTGGTAGATTTGAGGAGGCTGAGCATATACGTAGATGTATTGAGCTTTGGGATAATTATGACACTTAAATAGTTAGTACACAGCGCCTGCGAGAGGCGATCTGATGCTGTTTTAGAAATAATGCACAGTGGCACAAACTTGATCATGACACCATTGTACACCAAGTTATCTGCTGATGATAGGCCAGACATGAATGATGTTCTCTCCAACTTGTTGAAGCTGAACAAAGTTCAACTTTTTTGTGATTTTTTAGAAGGAAAAGTAGCTTCTCTTCACTGTTATAATGTGGAAATATAATAATAGATGGAACCAGTACTCAAGTTGAATCTTTTTATTATAAATTGTACTTTAATTGATCATGGAGTAAACATCAATGGTGAATTAATACATGTGTTGTCCACATATATTGTGAGATGATTTATAAAAGAAGTTATTTTTAATCGGTTCAGCTAGTAAACAATTGAATTTCTGAGGAAATAATTCATGTCCCAAAAATCTCCAAGTTGTCGAAACAATCAACCGCTTGAAAATGCCCGATTCTTTTTTCATGTATTATGACTAATTATGAGCTGAATATAATCCTTGACATTTGCTTGTGTTTTGGGTGATGCATTGTGTTAAGAATCTTTGGATACAATTATAGCACAAGTAATAATGTGGAAATATAATGCGATCACAAGTATATGATTAGAATCCAATGCTTATATGTATGCTCTTCACGGAAAAGTGAAAAACAACAATAAATAATTCATATATAACTGAGTATTAACTATTATTTAACCTCATGATTTGCCTTTCCAATTTGGTTAACCTGTAAAAATCATTTGAAGTTTGCACTTGTCTACTACGACAAAGATTATCAAAATTGAATTGGACAACCGGTCAAATCGGACAGACTAAATCGCTTAAGTCGGATAGTAATCAGATATTATTAAAAAATATTAAATTAAAATATGATTATAAGTTTAATAAAAAATTACAAATAATATGATTAAAAACAGAAAAAATAAATTTACTTTCAGATTATATTAATTATGATTCATTACCGTATTATTTAATATAAAATTATTAATAAAAATATATCTTAAATAATTATTTATTCAAATATAAATATTAATTGAAGAATTTATTAGTTGAAAAAACAAAAAAAAACAAAAAATAGCTTAAAAGACTTTGAATAAGTATAAATTTATTTCTTAATTCAATCCCTTTCAAAATTTATTTTTCTTTCCTATTTTACAATTGAACCGATTGATTCGCTGAAACAGATCGATTTAGATAATCCTCTAAGTCCAAATCGAATCAGCCAGTCCAGCAAACTGTTCAGATTTTTCTTCCCAATTTCAAGAAAGCATATGCATAGTAATAAAATTAAAATTAAACTAAGCTTGAAAATAAGGGAATTCTAGACATATATAAGCATAAATAAAATATACCAAAAAGCTAAATTGTAAATTACTTTAATCAGTTAGTTGGTAAATGGATTGATTAGATCCATTCGTGCAATTTAGCTTTCGTTAAGTCTCCATTTGTTATTAGAATTTAATTATTTTGGTTTTTTAAATTGGGGTATGAAGAGAAACCAATTGTTTTCTTCGGTAACAAAAAATATTTACTTTTGCTAAGAATGTTTTTCTAGCCTATGATTAATTCAAATATTGGTGATTTTAAAACATAAATTATTTTTAACTATGATGATTCTGAAATTTGACATTCTCACTTGTCCATTTGGATCATAACTAATTTTATCAAGAACAAAATTAAATACTAAGTGATTCACCGGAGTTATTAGCCGATTAAACTTTAAATAATAATAATAATAATAATAATAATAATAATAATAATA
>LTAE01008923.1:0-19620 GCA_001647135.1 Pontederia paniculata
ATCATTATAAAATTGATATTTTTAATGCAGTGATAGATTCTCAATTACAAGAATTGAACAATAAGTTCAATGATCATACTATGGAACTACTCACTCTTTGTTCATCATTAGATCCTAAAGTGATGCGCTCAATATTAAAAATTGATGATATTTGTCAGTTGGTACACAAATTCTACCCTTCAGATTTTGCTCAGCACGAGATGATGCAATTAAGGATGCAATTTGAGCATTTTGACCATATTAGAGAACTTGCTGATTTCGAGAAGCTATCAACTCTATCAAATTTATGTCAATGGATGGTGAAGACAAAAAAGTGTGATGTCTATCCTCTGGTATACAGAGTTGTTACTCTTATTCTTACTCTCCCAATCTCTACAGCTACTACAGAGAGATCTTTTTCGGCGATGGACATAATTAAAAATAAGCTTCGAAATAAGATTGAAGATAACTTCTTATCAGATTGTTTGCTAGTTTATATTGAAAAAGAAATTGCTGAGAAATTTACTATGGATTCACTTATAGATGATTTTCGTGATTTGAAAGAGCGACGTTCTATTTTTTGAAATATTATATGACAACAATTTTATGCAATTTGATATTTTTGTAAGTCACTTTAATTCTTAAGAGATATTTTTTGTAAGTCATTTTAATTCTTAAGAGCTTTAATTATAAGATTTATTTTTTATGTTCATTATTTATTAGTGGTTTGGCCCCCCCTGATTTTCTATCCTGGGTTCGTCCCTGCCCTCTAATGACGTTGCCCTCTATACAGTCGCCATGCTCTTTCCCTTGCATTGCTCCTTTGTCACCCTATTGTACCGCTACCTTGTTGCCATGAGCTACTATGCCATATGGTAGATCGCCACCCTGTTTTGCCAATGTCATGAGCTCAATGTTGTTGTCACTCTCTTCGTTATCCTCCATTTCGACTCTTTGATCTCCACTGCCATTGTTGGTCAATTGGTCTTCCCCCATGCCCATCCCTCCATCATTCAAGTGGAGGTACTTCTTTGGGAACATTCATGGAGTCATAAGAAGCGAGAGAAGAGAGAGAAAAGTGAGAGAGAGTGAAGAAAGAAGAGATATAGAATATTTTTTTATTAACAGAGAAAAATTGTAATTTAATAAATTAAAATAACTTAAATAAATTTAATATTAGATGGTTGAACTAAATTGTCCAATCGAAAAAAGTTTTGATATAGATATATCTGATTTTATATATTAAAGTTAGATCTAAATTTTTGTAATAATTCAAGTGAGATTTATGAAAATAACACTTAAATTTATTAATACTTGTTCATCCAAACTATGAGCAAGAGATATTTCAGAAGTTTCTGCAACAACATTGTTACTGTTACATTGGATAATATGTAAATGTGAAATGCTAGAATAGTTGATATATCAGATATATTAGTGATGTATTTTTTGTTAGTCTTTAGAAGTTTCAGTCTATTGTACACTACTATAAATAGAAAGAGTTGTAACTAATTTTGGTTATGACGAATACAAAAATATATGCACATAGTTCTTCTCCAACTTCTTCTTTTGATACTCTACAATTGGGAATGACTTCAACTGTGAAGGATCTCTATTTTTGACATGGTATCAGAGCTTTTGGAGTTGCAGATCAAGTCCAGTTCTACTCAATCGTAAGAAGAATTGGTAAGATCTTTCATCTTGAGTTCCTCTGTGTAACGTTTAGCATCAGAATTGCTTTTGGATTCTTGGAGTGTTTCATCAGATTGGATTTGTATTCTTGGAAAGTTTCAATCCACTCCTTGTTTTTTCATATGATTGCTTTATGAGGAATTATAATAATGTCGACTGATTGTTCTTCTACGATCACGATTGATGCCTCCAGTCCCTTGTTTTTTAGCTCATCTGATTCTCCTGGTCAGATTTTAATACCATATCAATTGTCAAAATTTGATAGCTATTCAGAATGGAGTAATGCTTTTCATAATGCACTTATAGCAAAAAATAAACAAGAATTTCTAGATGGTACATGTCCCATGTAAAAATTTGATGAGAAATTACATTTCCAATGGAAACATTGTAACGCCTTGGTAATCTCTTAGATTTCTAATACTGTGATAAAAGGTTTGATCAATAAAGCTGCTTACACACAACTTGCTAGTGTTATTTGGATAGATATGAAAGAAAGATTTGAAAAATTAGATGGTATGAAGGTTTATTCATTGCAGAATGAAATATATTCAATTATTCAAGGAGTTGATTCTGTTGCTGAGTACTATACAAGACTTAAAAATCTGTGGGATGATTTTTCCTTGATGTCTCCTCCCTTGCCAATTTTGGATGTTTTGAAGGACTATGTTAAGTTCTTAGAGAGACAAAAGCTTTACAAGTTTTTAATGGGACTCCATGATAACTTTGGTCATGCCAAATCCCAGATTTTACTCATGAATCCACCCCCAGTATCAATCAGGCTTACTCACTTGTGATAGAAGAAGAAGTTGGAGAAGAACTAAGAGGGTGATACAGGAATGGAAAAATCAGATAGTGTAGTGGCTGCTTCAGCTAGCTCAATTTTCACTGAAGAACAGTTTCAGAAACTAGTTCAGTTACTTAGTAAAGAATATCCCTCCAACTCTATTGGAGGTAATGCAAATATTTCAGGTACTTGTTTAAGTTCTCATGTTCATTCAAACTGTAGTTTTGATTGGATTTTAGACACCGGAGCTACACATCACATGACATCACAAATAACTTGGCTAAGTGATGTTAAAAAACTTACTGGAAAGAGGAATTCTGTCACACTACCTAATGATAATGTGTCACTTGTAACTCATACAGGATCCTTTTTCATTTGTCCTGGAAGGAAGCTCACACATGTATTATGTATTCCTGACTTCAAGTTTAACCACATTTCTATATGAATTAACTAAGGATCTATTTTGCACAGTTGTTTTTTCTGCTGATAATTGCATGATACATGATTTGTCCAATGAGAAGGAATACCAAATTGGTAGGAGGAAGAATGGTCTATATCTCTTGATACAAGCAGAGGAGATTGTAGAGAGGTGTGCAACACTTGTTTCACTAATAGATTCCAATATGAAATTATGGCATCAAAGGCTTGGACATGTGCCAGTTGAAAGATTACAATATATTCCTTCAACTTCTAGTTGTAATAAATCTAGACAATTCCATTGTATTGTATGTCCTTTGGCAAGACAAATTCAAATGCCTTTTCCTGACAATACTATGACTTATCATAGTGATAAGTTCTTTGATTTGCTACATATAGACACTTGGGGTCCCTGCAAGTGTTTGACACATAATGAAAAGAAATTTTTCATCACAATAGTAGATGATTTTACTAGAATGACCTGGGTTTATTTGATTCAACAAAAGTCTGAATGCTTTAGCATACTCTGTCAATTTCTTGCTTTCATAGAAAATCAATATGGTGCCAAGGTCAAAGTGATAAGGACTGATAATGGCCTGGAATATGTCAACAAAAATTGCACAGAATTGTTTGCTTCTAGAGGAATTTTGCATCAAACAAGTTGTGTATACACTCCCCAACAAAATGGAATTGTGGAAAGGAAACATAGGCACATCTTGGAGACTGCAAGGGCTTTGTTATTTCATGCTAATTTACTTATTAGATTTTGGGGAGAGAGTGTGCAGATGGCTATTCATGTTATAAATAGGCTTCCTCTCAAAGTGCTTGGAAATATTTCACCCTATGAAATTTTTTTTAACAAGAGTCCCACCTTGACTCATGTAAAGTAGTTGGATGTCTTTGTTACATGACCAATAAGAAAATCACAAATAAATTTGACAAAAGAGCTGTGGCAGGAGTGTTTCTTGGATTCTCTATGACTCAAAAAGGTTTTAAAGTTTATAATTTATATACTAATAAACTTGTGGTCAGTAGAGATGTCAAGTTCTATGAGCACATCTTTCCTTTTGCACTCAAGAAAGACAAGAAAGAACCTTGTTTTGGCAGCTTGTTTGATTAGAGTTTTATTATAGATTTCAATTCAGAGGCAGTTTCTAATACTTTCTCCACTAATCAACAGACTTCACAAAGTTCGATTGATAGTCCTGTTTCTAAGATCAGGGATATTTCTTCAGATAATAATGTTACTTCTTTAGACATACAATTGGAGGTTGGTTTGCCAGAAATATCTAAGTCCAATGATAATTTCATTCTTCCTGCATTTGACAATTCTGGTGAATTTTTAGTTGAATATGTTACTGATACTGTTATTGTGCCTTGAAATATTATACCCTGTACTCAAAATTGAAAAAAAAATGAGAGAGAAAAAAAAGGAATCTGTGGCGGTAGCGGAGGGCTTGGGCCGTTAGGGTTAAGGTTTTATGATTTATTCTCTTCTTCTGACTTAGTGAAAACTCTTTGGTGGCAGCCTCCTTTGTCCGTGGATGTTTCCCTCTTGTTCACATTGATCAAGAGGGTTTTACCACATTAAAAATCTGTGTCAATCTTTCTTTCTCGTTTTTATTCGTTGTCTTGATTCTTGGTCGATCCCTCGCCCTATATATTCTCAACAGATACTCTTGCTGATACTCCTCATAATATTGTATCTACTCGACCCAAACATACTCTAAAGCCTCCAATTTGGTTGCAAGACTATACCACTACTTTACAATGACATAATTCAACACTTACTTCAGTTTCTTATCCTATTTAAAATTCCATTTCATATCATGCTCTATCCAATTCATATATATATTTTTTAAGTTGTCTATTTGCAGTATATGAACCTACTTCCTATCAACAAGCTATTCAAGAACCTAAATGGATTGACGCAATGAATGCTTAAATTGAGGCCTTGGAATCTAATGGCACCTGAGAGATTGTTGATTTACCTCCAGGAAAGATTGTTGTTGGGTGCAAATGAGTTTACAAGGTGAAGTTGACTGCTTATGGAGAGGTTGAACGTTATAAAGCCAGATTAGTAGCTAAAGGCTACAATAAAAAACAAAACATTGATTATAAAGAGACTTTTTCTCCTGTAGCAAAGGTTGTTACCATAAGAGCATTGCTGATTTCTACAACCCAACACAATTGGCCTTTGTTTCATCTAGATGTGAATAATGCATTTTTGAATGGGGACCTGTACGAGGAGGTTTTTATGGAGATTCTTGAGGGTGTTAACCGATAGGGGGAGACATCTACTTTTTGTAGGAAAGTGCGCCAGTTAATCAAATCTCTCTATGGCTTGAAACAAACCTCAAGGCAATGGAATATAAAGTTCACTGAAATTTTAACTGCTCTGGTTACATTCAAAGCAGGAATGACTATACTCTATTCACAAAAAAAGAAGGGAATTCTTTTGTTGCGTTCTAGTTTATGTTGATGACATCTTAGTTACTGGAAACAACATGGACTTGATACTACAAGCAAAAATGGTCTTACAAGCAAAGTTGAAGATAAAAGATTTAGGAGAACCAAAATATTTCTTAGGCATGGAAGTTTTGCGATCTCCAAAAGGAATTCTTTTGTCTCAAAGAAAGTATGTTTTAGAAATGTTGGCTGATGTTGGTTTGGCAAGTGTTAAACCTGCACACACTCCTTTAGAGCAAAATGTTAAATTGACATCCTTTGACTATGACCAAGCAATACATCAGACTGAAGAACAGAAAGGAATATATGGGCTTTTAGAAAACCTAGCAAAGTATCAAAGATTCATTGGAAGACTCATTTATATTACTCAAACGAGGTCTGACATCACTTATGTAGTTCAACACCCGAGTCAATTCATGCACAAGCTTACGAAGTCTCATTTAGAAGCTGCATTCAGGATAACAAGATATCTTAAAATATCTTCTGGAAAAGGAGTTTTTTTCTCTTCAGAAAATGATAATTCTGTAAATGCTTACTGTGATGCAGACTGGGCTTCTTGTTTGATCACTCGAAAGTCAGTATCAGCGTTCTGCATCAAAATTGGGACTTCACTTGTTTCCTAGAAATCTAAAAAACAAAACACAGTGTCCAAGTCTTCTGCAGAATATGAATTTAGGAGTGTTGCTTTGGTTGTGGCAGAACTAATATGGCTGGACAGGTTGCTTGCATGTTGTGTCTACCACTTAAGAAGCCTATCACAGTTCATAGTGATAGTAGAGCTGCAATTCAAATTGCAGAAAACCCAATTTTTCACGAGCATACGAAACACATTGAGGTCGATTGTTACTTTGTGAGAGAAAATATTTTGCAACAACTGATTGAGCTTAGATACATCTCTACGAAGAACAAATTGCAGATTTGTTGACGAAAGCTCTCGGGAGACAACAACATGATTACTTGACCGACAAGTTGGGATTGCTAGATGTCTACAAACTACCAACTCGAGGGGGAGTGTGAGCAAGAGATATTTCTGAAGTTTCTGCAACAACACTGTTACTGTTACATTGGATAATATGTAACTGTGATATGTTAGAATTAGTTGATATATCAAATATATGGATTTAATGGGGGTGTTTCCTACTCAATTAGGGAACACCATGTACCCTGTGTTCTGCATCCTTGGATCTATTATCAACGATTAGAAAAGAAGCGCTCAAACCCAATTAAAAACTCAGCGTTCAGTTAAAAAAAATAAACCGAACGGTTCACTTCAAAATTAAACCCAAAAATATAAAACAAGAACTTTTTTCTCTCTCATTGTCAAAATAGGGCACATACGAAAGGGGATTTTTCCGTTCATTGCTGCCTTCCTCGCCAGCATCATCGCCCTGCTCGTTGATGCCCTGTCTAGCCGCGTCCTTCCTCGCTGCGTCGTGCTGCCGAGCTGCTGCCCTCGCCGTGTTGTAGCGCTGCTGCCTTGCTGTTGCGTCGCAAACCCATTGCCTTGCTGCCGCGCTGCTGCCCCGTAGCCTGCTGCGGCTGTCCCGCTGTCTTACTGCCATGCCGCAAACCCGTTGCCTTGTTGTCGCGCCGCCACCCTGCTGCCTTGCTGCTGTGCCGCCCTGCTGCCTTGATTGCCTTGCTCACTGCGCTACTGCCTGCTTGCTGTTGTGTGCCGCGCCTTGCTGCCGCTGAGGCAGCCACGCCCTGCTGCCTTGCCGTCGCCGCCTGATTACGTTCAAGTTGTGTTTTTACAGTTTTTTTTCTTCTTTTGATTTGGATATTGGATGTTAACAAGTTGCAAAAAATCATGTAATTGTTTGTTTTGGTAGTGGTTGTTGGATGCCGGAGTTATAATTCTATTTCAAGTCATTTTACAATAGTTTGTGATGATGCTATTAAACAAGTGCAATGAGCATTCTGTTGTTGATTAAAATGAAGTTTACAGAATGACCAAATACCAATCTAGCAATCAGCTTTTATGGAAATTTGTAATATCTGTGTTGATTGACAAAAAGGTGTGGAAATCAGGAGAGGTTAAAAAAACAAAAGGTGCATCTATATAAATGCATTTCTCTTTTGTTTTATGCTCACATAACTTGGTGAATCAAAGTGTATTTATTTTTTGTTTGATGCTCACATAACTCATCACCATCGAACAAGAGGATATATATCACAAAAGGATGTGCTGCCATCAGTGAGAGTATACATCACCAGCACAAGAATATGTTCACCGCATCTTTGAGCATTCATTATTAGGATACTGGTTGCAAATATAGCTCTTAAATTCATTTAAAATCAAGAAGCTAAAATTACTAAATCAAATTCGATCCTCGTTACAATATGTATCTGATAAACTAAATTAACATGTCTAATAGAGAAAATCATGCATTTGCATCAGCATACATCTTTGACATTTGCATCAATCACAATGCCTCATCCATGTTGCTAGAGCCTTCCGTTGTTGATGACATTTATTTCAGATATTCTACAAGGATTCTGCAAAGGCGATGAAGCTACAAGACAACGGGGCATCGTGCAAGGCAGCAGGGTGGAGGCACAACACAAAGGTAGCGACGCTGCGTCGGCGCGGCAGCAAGATAGCGGGGCGACGACGCGACAACAAGATAGTGGGGCGACGACGTGATAACAAGATAGCGGGGCGTCGGCGTGGCAGCAAGGCAGTGCCATGGCAGCAACGCAGCAGGGTGACAACAAGACAACATCAGCGGCAGCAAGGCAGTGGGGCGGCGGCACGACAACAAGGTAGCGGAGCGTCTCAGCAAGGCAGCGGGACGCAGCAACAAGGTACCACAGTAGCGACGCGGCAGCAAGGCAGAACGGCGGCAGCAGGGCAGCAACGCGGCAGCAGGGCAGCAACGCGGCAGCAGGGCAATGGCAGCACCACGACGACGCATGAGGAAGGATGCGGCGAGGAAGACAGCGCAATGAGGAGAAAAATCCCCTTTCTTTCGTGCCCTATTTTGATGATGAGAGAGAAAATTTCCTCTTTTATATTTAGATTTCAAGTGAATCGCCCGGTTTAGTGTTTTGTAGATGAACCGTCTAGTTTTTAGTTGGATTTTGAGCACATTTTTTCTGATCGTTGATAATAGATCCAAAGATGCAAAATACAGAGTACATGGTGTTCCTTAATTGAATAGGGAACATCCCCATTAAATCTCAAATATTTTAGTGATGTATTTTTGGTTAGTTTCTAGAAGTTTCAGTCTGTTGTACATTACTATAAATAGAAAGAGTTGTAACTAATTCTGATTATGACGAATACAAAAATATTTGCACATAATTCTTCTCGAAACTTCTTCTTCTGGTACTTGCAATTGGAAATGACTTCTGTAACACTCCCGATTCCGTTCAAGATATTGTTCGCTTTGGGCTCATATGACCTGCACGAATTTAAAACGCATCTTGAATGGTAAGGGATGATGCTACATATAAACCCATGACCACATCCGTTTTTTGTCCATGTGGGACTAACTTTCATTCACATCATCATCTTGGGACCTTACAATCAACGTCCTCGTTGAGTCGACCCACATGGTTCAAGTGAGCACGCGAGGTTGGCTCTGATACCTTCTGTAACACCCCCGATTCCGTTCAAGATATTGTTCGCTTTGGGCCCATATGGCTCGCACGAATTTAAAACGCGTTTTGAATGGTAAGGGAGGATGCTACATGTAAGCCCATAACCACCTACGTGTTTTGTCCATGTGGGACTAACTTTCATTCGCATCTTGTTCGCTTTGATGATGAGAATGAAAGTTAATTCCACATAGACAAAACACGGAGGTGATCATGAGCTTATATGTAGCATCCTCCATTATCATTCAAGACGCGGTTTAAATTCGTACGGGTTATCTCTAGAACCCAAAGCGAACAATATCTTGAATAAAATCGAGAGTGTTACAGCTTCAGCTGTGAAAGATCTCTATTTTTGACACAAACTTATCCAATCGGCTTTCCTCCTACATATATATGTTTTATAGTCAAGTCAGAGCCTACAAATTGGATGCTCCAGGCACGTCAAATCCGCAAGGAGCATCAACTCCTTTGTGCGGTTTTGCGCACGCACCAAACTTTCAAGTTTGAACCACGCCCAACATATTAAGAGGTGGACCCAAACTATAGATGAATTGATCAATTTTTTGATGTAACATATGTATATATTTATATATATAATATACAACTATTTTACGATCAATAAATAAAATAAAATATTAAAAAATTAGATGATCTAATTCAGATAAATTTAACTAATATCTTAAAATTTTGAATTCATTTTTTATTAATATTTTTTATATATTTTAATTTCTCCAAATTTATAATAATTTACATATATTTTGTTCCCTAATTTCTCATCTTGATTCCGTGGCCGAGACATACTGAACTAGAGTGGAAAAGATGGACTAATACTACTTGCAGCTAGATTTATTGCATGCCCACAATTCAGTCCACAGCAATTTGGATGCAATTAATCAGACCAGTGTACGATGCATGATTCCTTCCTTCTTCTTTAACTAAACCACGTACCAGTCTTTGCTCCTACGAACCTTGAAGCAAAGCAGCTGGCATGCATCCTCATCCATCACTTATTTCCGATATTAAATTTAATATGTTAATCAGATGTTGTACAAACACTTTAAAAAGGAAACAAACTTTTTAATATTAATCACGCCGATAACTTTTATTTTGATACTTTGCTAAAACAGATATGCTATATATCATGAGGATCAATTTTCCTGACATGCATCCTCATCCATCATTTATTTTCGATATTAAATTTAATATGTTAATCAGATGTTCTAAAAACAATTTCAAAAGAATTTTTTTTTGATATTAATCATGTCGATAACTTTTATTTTGATACTTTGCTAAACTAGGTATGCTATATATTAGGAGCGGACCCACATATAATATGGGAGGCCTCGGCTTTTCCTCTCCAAACTTTTCGATATATATATATATATATATATATATATATATANTTTTGATACTTTGCTAAACTAGGTATGCTATATATTAGGAGCGGACCCACATATAATATGGGAGGCCTCGGCTTTTCCTCTCCAAACTTTTCGATATATATATATATATATATATATATATATATAGATACATGTATATACTAATAATTATAATCAATAAATAAAATAAATATTAATAAAATATCATAATACTAGTTGATTTAGTGGTATATGATTTTAATTAATATCTTAAGATATATGATTCAAACCTTGGCCCTTATATATGTTAAATACTTAAATTGATAAAAGAAGCAATATCTCTGTATTTAAATTTTTAATAATATATATGTCCAACTAGTAGCTAATAGTTTGCAGCTAACGATCGAGTAGAACATTGCGAATGAGAGTCAACAAGCAAAAATTGAAAACGCTTGCCACTTGGAAATTTACTTTAGTGCTTCTGCATGTGACAAGTTGAACTATACTGTGAAGTCTAATAACCTTTTCAATATTATCACTAAGAAAAAAAAATTATACAGAGCATGTTATAATTAATTGTTGTTCAGTACAAATACGCAACATGGTCATTTTAAAAGGTAGAAGAGTAACAAGCCTGATACATACGAATGATTAATAGTGATTCGATTCAAGATAGTTTTATTTTTTAAAATAACTAAAATGCAAATATTTTATTTAAAGAATATTCGTATAATTCATATTTTTATCCATTAGATCTTACTCTTATCTTATTTAGTGTTATATAAAAATATTTTTGCAATTATTGAGACAAGTGAAACTAATAAAATTTGATAGACTGATTAAATATGGTTGCAAAAAGTAGACCTAATATACACACACATATATAATTTTCTGTCTGATTATTATTTTCCTTAGTTTTTGTTATTGTGTAAGAAAAAGAAATTGATATTGAAAATAGTTTTTGGTGCTTACCTTGATCTATGACTACTTTCTTTTCTCTACATGATTTAAATAATTATTATCAATCAATAGATGTTGATCAGTTGGTAGAAGCAATTTGAGACTCATATTAGGATAGAGTAATTTAATTATGAAAATGTATAAATCTATTATTCAAAAGAGAAGAATAAGGTTAACTTGCTGAATATACATACTGATATTCAAATTTTATCGGTCTAATTATCCCATATCATTCCATGTGGCCTAGTCTTAGTGATTATTTTATTTGAATGTGTTTAGTACCTCCAAAGAAATTCATGGAGCTTCATACATCTGAATTATGACTGGATAAAATGCCGGTGGTGTATATATTAACATTTTTTTTTAAAATCAGCATCCAAGGTGAAAGATCACGTGCTCTTTTTTCCAACAATAAAGTAGGCACAATATATCAACTTATCTTATTGAACATATAAAATACAACGAAATAGATTTCCACTCACACTCACAAGTACAAGTAAATGTTGGTTGCCAAGAGGACACAACTTATTCATTAAAGCAATACAAACGACACGCAGCACCACGTATAATATTTGGGACAAATAGACGTTGACGATTGCATCCTGTTCCTCTCCTGTTATTAACAAAATGGAAAAAAATATTAATATCTATATTGATGATATAATAACATATATAAGAGAAAAGCATATTGTCATTTGCTCTATTTATGAAAAAATTCTGAAATGATACGAAAATAGAAAAGCAAACAAAATGACGTGCACGCAGTGGCCCTTGCTCATTGCGGCACTTATGCTTTGTTTGTTTTTAAAAGAACATAATTATAAGACAAATAAATACTGCCTCTATTTTCTGAGAAAATAAAAAAGGATATAGCTAAATTGAAACTAGGTACAGATAAAATGTTACAAAATAAAAGAAAACATAATAATCTTTTTGAAGTGATTTGCAAATATCAATTCTTTTACCACAATAAAATTCATGATTGAAAAACGAGGAAATTAAGTTAAATTTAGAACTTTGATTTGAGTGAGAAGTGATCAAAACGTTGAAAGACATCAATGTACGAGGAATTAATTGTAGAAGAGATGTAGCCCAAATGCTTAGAACGCTGATTGATTCGGAAATAAATTCTCACATATGGGAACAATTTTCCACTTTTGTTTGTTGTTATCAGCCCAACTCGACAAGACGACGACTGTTCCTTCGGTTCCGCCATTAACGTCGATGACCGTCAAATTGAACCTGTTGACGTCCTCACCTGAAATGTTGATGGCCGAGAAGCCATCTTCTAATGTTTTTGTGCTCCACTTGAATCCGTCCGCGTTGTATGGAGTGTAAGTTGAGCAACGCAACTATTGGAATTTATTATTGTTTTCAATGTTAAAACCATGGTGGAAAAAAAGAAAATTAAAATGATCAAGAGAAGAAGATACAATTAAAAGTACTGATGATGCACTTACAAGAGGAGTTCTTTTGATGCTGCTCTGTAAAGCCTTGTCAATTTTGGCGTTGACAAAAACGAAGCTGCCTGCTCCCCTTTGCATCATCTGCCATTGCTGCCATGGAATTAAGGAAGAGGATAATTAAATTTGATAATTAAGGATCTAGTAGTAATACAATATCAATCACGTTTCTTAGGAAAGATTAAATGACAGAAAATATTAAAAAAACAAATTAATGCATATGCATATATGTAGTTTATACTTTATACAAGGTCTCCATGCTGATCACAATTAATGTTGTGCAATATCTAATTTTTGTACACATCCTGTGCAAAATAATGTATACATATATGATTCCCATTTAATTAATATATTCATGTGCTTATTGATTACCTGATATTGATCATTTGGATTGATCCCTGACAAAACAGCAACATTGTCCCACAAGGTAAGACAGTCTTCAGTGTCGAACTTGGAGACGAGCCTCACAAGAGTCATCTTTGGGGGGCGCGGCGTGAAGTCCCAAATCTGGTTGTTTCCGGCATTCCATCCCCACAAGCCCACCGGCGTTCCGTCTTTGATACCGTGGCCGGAGAAGGCATCAAAGTTTTCGTCATTGTTGGTTGCCATCCTTATGGCTCTAGCGCCCTTATTCCACAGCAACAACTCGTCAATGTTGTTTGGATCGAAGTGATCCAGTTGAAGCTGCGAGTTATCGCAAATTGTTTAATTCCAGTAGGTAAATAGTCCTTACTCTTGATGCAGGAAAAAAGACTCGATCATGAGGTGTAGCTAGTAGTAATACTCACTGGATTCCTGTTTCCAGCTGCCTTGATGGCCTGTCCAGTTGCCAAATTGATCAATGCAAAGGTGTTGACAGGATCCTTCACGAACCTCGCCTCTTTGACCCAGACCTGACATACATGAATCCAAATGCAAAAAAACAAGAATTGACCATTAAAATGTTTTCATTTTGTGTGTGTGTGGAGAGAGAGAGTGCATGCATGCATGTTAATCAGATATAAGCATGACATACCTGATGATCATCATTCGGGTCATCGTTAGCAAGCACAACCCCTCCATCTCGGACTGAAAGAGATAATTGATCATTTGCCCTCAGTTTGATCCTAATGTACGCGTACTCCATGATCGACTAGTTATGGAATGCAAGATATGTATGAAGGTTATTGCTCGTATACGTTGAAACCTCGGAGTCCCTCGTCGGGTATTTATAGGTCAAAGGGCATGCACGAATTAAGTTAAGCCCAGACGCAATCAAGATAATGCAAGTAAACTCTCATGCACACGTCTGATCACACCAAGAGCGGTATCAGATACCACGTACGTACGACGACTGCAAAATGTTGTTGCAGAAGCTCTTAATGTTATAGCCCATAGAACGAGACTAATTAACACATGCATGGCCATGCTAATCAACTGCAGTTGGCCACTTAATTCTACGCGCTCACACTCACACACACACGAGAGAGAGAGAGAGAGAGAGAGAGAGAGAGAGATCCCTTAATTTTGTGGAGAATGAATCGAACTGGATTTGTTCGTGCGGCCTTATCCGATCAACCTAATAATCATAGTGATCATTTGAAGGTTTTTGTTCCAATAAATGCTTTGGAGTCAAGTCAGAGCCTACAAATTGCATTCTTCAGGCACATCAAATCCTTTCTGTGGCCTTGCGAACACAGCAAGCTTTTATGTTCTAACCACACGGCATGCATCTTGTACAGTTGTTCTATGAACAGGTGAGGAAGAGACTACTACTACTACTACCAGTTGGTGCATGCGATGCCCACTAGCCCACAGCAATTTAAATACAATTAATCAAACCAGTCCATGATGGTTCCTTTGTTCTACTTTGATGAAACCATGTACCAGTCTTTGCTCCTACGAAACCTCCTTGCCTTGAAGCAAAGCAGCTGGCATGCATCCTCATCCACACCATAGAGAATGATATATTTTTGGGTCACCACTAGGTATACTACTTAGCAAGCTTCTCTTCTATAATGATGGCTTAGCAATTAAAGCGTATATGTAATGTTGTTTCAATGCTTTTTCTTTGGATCTATTAATTTTTTTATGTCGTTACATTTTCTAACAATTTTATTTTCATAGTATCTCAATATATTAAAAAATGTAGATTTACGGTAAGATTAATCGAAGATCATGGATAGTTTCTATTATCTCTTCGTTTTCTTAATTTTAAATTGAAACTATAGATGGTTGTTTTTTTGTTAGTTTATGAAATTTTATTTTTTATTTCATGATTAAAGTATAATTCTTTATCTCATTATTCTTTTTCTTTATTTTTTTCAATTTTTTCTGCATTTTTAGCAATTTTAGAACAACAAATGGTGATAAACGATTGTATTGAATAAGTAGTTTTATTACTTATAATAGAATTCTAAAAATAAATAAATGATTGTCGTGGATCTATTAAAAGTTCACATGTACATATAAATTTATTGTTTATGTGGCATATGGGTCGACTAAATTATTCGGCATATCCATAGATCATGACTCCAAATTTGTGCTTGTGGGAGATCCACGGCCCACCCCTGTTTTTGTGATCCATTTCGTATGAAGTATTTTTTCCAATTGAAGGGAAGGGAGACTGCCTAATCATTGGAAAAGCTAAAGAAAATAACAATTATAGAGTGGCATATAAATCTAATTATAAATTAAGAAGTTCCAAAGCTATCTTTTAAGTTTTCTTCGAGTTGAAACATGTATACACAGAGGCGACAATAAGACAGTAAATGTACTCACTAATATGGGTAGAATCAATCTTTAGGATTTCTTTTGGTGAGTCCACCTAATGATCACCTGTACAGTGTACACATCTCGGCTGCTTTTGCTAATAGATGATATTTTAAAACTGTTGCGGATATGAGACGAGAGAGACAAGAGCGCACACAGAAGAAGACACGAGATTTACGAGGTTCACCCTTAATTGGGCTACGTCCTCGAGCGGCAGCTGATAGTTTCTTTGATGAAATTAATAGATGATTATAAGATACTGAATAACCCAAATCGTACGGGACGGGCGGCTTCGTCGTCCCAATTATTCGAGCGGTTGTGATGCACTGGGGAGCATATATAGGATTGATCACTGGGTTAAGATTCAATGCATTATCAATAAAAACAAATATTTATTTTTTGTTAGTATGATTTTTACTCCATCTATTTTCTTTCCCATGGATTAATGAACCTTCTTTTGGAAGGGGCCAAGGAAAAAAAAAACGAGAAGTGGAATTTCATTCTTTCATTTTTATATCCCCATTGCAAAAATACAACCTTCATCCTTATCTTCATTATAATATAAAATCATGACAAATCATATTAATCATGGTTCCAATTTTATTTTATATGTTTCTTTTTCAAGAAACATTAGACATTATTCTGTATGCATTTTAAGCATAACTATTACATTTTCTAGATTGATTTTGTGTGAGGTTAATATAATAAGTTAATTGGTTTATCAAATATGACATTTTCTAGGTTACAATATATCATTCTCCCAACAATTAATTAAGTACATGCAGAATGTTTTGTTTAATGTGTTGGAGAAGTTGATGATTATGTTCATTATGTACTAAAGTGTGGGTCTAACAAGAGCCCAAGTTGTAGAACAGATGAATTTCTCCAGATTAACATCAGTTCAGAAAATAATTTGACACTAAAAATAGATGAAATATAAATTCTATAGAAAAAAACATTACAATTTTATTTAAGACCCCTAACATCCTTTTTTTTTCTTTTCTCAAACATTTTTACCTCCAACTAAAATTTAAGAACAAAACAAAGAGAAAAATAAAGGTATCCAAAATCCTTCACCTGCCACGGCAGTGGACGGCCACAATCATAAACTAAGCTACATGGCCATCATCTTTTTGATTCTTTTTTTTAAAGACATAAATTCATCTTTGTTGAAATAGTTAAAGTCTACATACAAAAAATTAAAGAGACTATGAGGTGGTATCTCCTCCCAAAAGCTATCAAAAGAGGTACAACGCCCTAAGTTGGCTAAATAGTTAGTTAAACAATTGATTTCTCCAGCAATATGGGTTGCTACATATTGATCAAAAGATTCACAAGCATTTTCAACTTCAATAGAATGTGCGCAATGGACATCTTTCGTTCTTGTTGAGGATGTGAATTAAGGTTGAGGAGTCACTCTCGAAGTGCACCCTCTTGAATCTCATCTCCTAACACTTTATCAATCCGCATCTCAAGCCCCAAGCTTCGGCTTTCAGAATTGATAAAAAAATACTTCTCTAAAGCACCTGCAACAATAAAAGTTCCATTAGGTGATCTAATTAGAAAGCCTACATCTCCCCTCTCATTAGGTATAGTAAAAGACCCATCAGAATTGAGTTTAACCCAATCCAGAGGGGAGGCTCCCACCTTACCCATGTTGGGTCATTGGTGGGGGAGTCCACTAAGATCGTGAGTGTGTGCTAGCTTCAGCATATTCCTTAGAGCAAATCAATGCCTTCTCCCAAATTGATTGAATTGATGAATGATGAGAGTTGAAGTGGATATCATTTCTGAGAGTCCACAAACCCCAAAGGTAAAAAGCAAAGAGTGAGCGAAGAGTAAGTTTGGAGGAGTGACTTAGGTTATCTCCTTCAAGTAGCCACTCTCCAGATATCCAAGAGTGCATACGAGAAAAAGAAAGGTTCATTTGTTGTTGGAAGATGTTCCAAAGTTGAAGACTAATAGGACAACAAAAGAAAATATGATTAATTGACTCACAATCAAGGCCATAGAGGGTGTAAGCAGACTATATAGAAGAGTCAAATTTAAGTATTAGTGCTTTGGTAGGAAATTTATAGTGTAATAATTTTCAAAGAAAGTTATGAATTTTTTCAGGAACTGGGATTTTTCATATTTCCTTCCACCCTGACCACATATCAAAATGAGGAAGAGAAGTCGACACAATAAGAAATCTATAGACTGATTTAACATTTGCACACCTATGGATATCTATCACTCAAATCCATAGTCATCAAGGGACATTACAAGCAAATGGATAGAGAGAATACTGAGAATTAAAGTATCACCAAATAGTTCATGTAATAGATTTATGTTCCAACAGTTGCTAGTCATGAGATCATAACACCGAGGGATGCAAGATCAACTATAACATTAACATAAGAAGGTTTGAAAGCTAGGGAAATGCAGAAGATCCATGAGTCATGCATGGTGTTTGTATTTCTCCCATTTCCAATAAGTTTTCTAATTAAGACCCCATAGTGCTTATAGTGTTTAGTATGAGTTTCTAGCTCCATGATACATGTCTAGTTGAATTGGAACAAGACCAAAGGTGTAGGGTTTATATTTATAGGTAACTAGATTTGTCCACAGATTTCTCATTTAGTGTATTTATTACTTTTTTTGCTAATAGTGAGGTTCTAATATGTTGTAAGTTCTTAATACCAAAGCCTCCTAATTGCTTAGGTAGTTGTACAGTTGATTACTTGATTAGGTGTGCTCCTTTCCTAGTGCCGTCTAATGGCCATAAGAAGAACCTTGAGTGTTTTTCTAAGGATTCTATATAATTTCATTTGAAAGATAAGTAGAGCTCATTCCATAGTTAGGGATGATGTTCGACACTGACTTAATAAGAGTGATTTTTTCAATTTGATTCAGAGTTTTGATCCTCCAACCAATTAGTTTAGCCTTGTATTTTTTTTGAAATAAAAGCTTGTTATGTGAAACTGATGTAGTGAAGGAGTTATTTAATTTTGTTCTTTCTTATAATATTGAATTTTGGAGAAAGATAAATATCTAATTTAGATTGATTGATTCTTTGATTTGTGAGTTATTTATAGATTTGGAAGATCTTTTTCAACTTCCTACAATTAAGAATATTTGCAGCCCCACGAATTAATATATCATTTGCAAATAATAAGTGGCTTGGATTTTTTATCCTAGCACTATAGCTTACCATCGTCACTACTGCCCAGAGTAAAAAAAAGTGGGTCCGTCCTTTCAGCCAGTTCATGATATCAAAATCTAGAAACTCGTAGGGTTCCAAGTTCCAACATTCCACTGTAGTCAGCTTCAAACTCCATAGAACCATCAACATAAGACAATCTTAGAATTCTATGAGACAATTGTTCAACGATAACTTTGACATGGGTCATGAGTACATTGAGTAGCGTCTCGTTCCAAGGCGTGTTTTTTGGGTTGAATGCTTGCGCCTCATCATATGTGCAATGGGACCCAAAAGACATGTGCTTTTTAACTGCCACCGACCTTTTTTAATTAACAATTGTAATAAATATATGGAACATACCAAAGCCTCCTAATGTATTTTAATTAACAATTGTAAGTTCTAATATCTGGAACGATCGGCTCATCGAGGTCAATCTCTGGAACAATCAGCTTTATTTGGCTTGCAAGCTTGGAGAGACTAGTCACAAATCTGGAAACACAAAGATGCCACTTAACCACATCTGCATCTTGTCCACTATGCCACCTTCACGACGAATCAACCTTGCACGCCCTCAAAGATTGTCGTGAGGTAAGACACATATGACTAAGGTTGTTACAACCAAGGATGGTGGCTGTTTTTTTCAGTGATCCTCTACAAGAATGGATGCTCCACAACCTCACAAAACAAGGACAACTTGCCGATGAAACTCCCTGGGCAACCATCTTTGGCACTGCATGTTGGCTCATATGGAGATGGAGGAACAATAAGGTGTTTGGGGATCCACCACAGGAAGTGAGAAGACCTATTGAGTCAATTCGAGCAACTGCAAGTAACTTCATCATGGCACGTTCGTGGGAGTACCAACTTCAAACAAAGAGCACAAATGGACTATCTAAATCGATTACCCTATCCCAGGTCGAGTTAAACTCAATGTCGATGGCGCCTCAACTGAGAACTCAA
>LTAE01008924.1:0-19619 GCA_001647135.1 Pontederia paniculata
TATATATATATATATATTTCGTGCTTGGATGTGTCGAGCCAGGCTACCAATTTTGTGTCTTGCCTCCATTCTCAAGGCACGACTGAGGATGGGTCAAGAATGCCCCTGATATTGTGCTCGGGTTGTAGCATGCACATTGGTTTCCCTGACACCAAGTGACAACTATAGTTTGAAGAATGTTTCAAGTTAGAAAGATGCTAATTGTCTTTGTATCCGATATTAGAACTTCCAAGCTTGTGGTTTGGCTACGAGACACATTGCAATATAATGGATGCAATATGTCGAATCATCTCAATATTTTAAAATAATTATGAGGAAGAGATATTGATATTATATAAGAAGCTCAATTTTAAGACACAAATAGATAAAATTAATTAACAAAATTATATAATAAATTTATTGATGTATGATACATTTTTTTATTTCCTTAATAATATGATTGACCAATATAAAAAGTTTCATGAGTTTTATCCATATTAAGTGAAAACATATTTTTTAAAAAAAGAAAAAGAAAACGATAAGTTAGGATGACTTGGCCCCCTCACTCCACTCCTAAGAAACATGTAGGTAATTGCATTGTCTAATACATAAAAGAGATGGTTGTATGGATAGTAGATCGATTGAAGATTGCAAGGTAATTTTTTTGTGAAACATTCTTCGAAGGACATATTTTGAATCACAAAGGGGTTGAAAATTGCAAGATAATTATTTTTTTGTGAAACATTCTTCAATAACAAATATTATAGAGACAAGGAAGACATACTTGTAACCAAAACAGATAATGGAGAAATAAACATTGAAAATGCGTGTATGATGTAAGTGTCAACAATGTTATAGTAATCGAAATGTAGATCTGCTCGGATAGTTAATTGAGTCACAATTGATTCCAATTTAATTTAATTTAAATAAAATAATATTATTTATGATAATATTAACTATTTATAGTACATTTAATACTTTATAATATTTATAAAAATTAATAATAACTTTATCGTATTCATATATTAAAATAAAAGCATTATTTATTATGTTTAACAAGTTATTTATTTAAAATCATAGTTATTGATAATTTATTAATATAATATTAATGATACTACATTAACTTGATTACTATGATTCACCGGCGAACATTTTCTCTTATTTTACTTTACTTTCTTTTATTTTCCCCATCCCTCCTTTATTATTTGTAATGAACCTCTTTTCTCAAATTATTAATTATGTTTTAAAAGGTTAATGTTTACCCACACATTATAATGCTTAATCATTTATTATTAATCTAATAGAATTATGATATATTAATTTGTTTTATCACAAATCATGCAAACTTTCTTTTTATTTATTTAATTTTATTTTAGTTTCATTTCTTCTTCACCGCCTCCCTATTAATTCTCTTCCTTTATATTTTTCCTCTTTCCATTTGTGTTATTACTTATTATTTCTTCTTTAATTATTTCACCCTTATTTCCAAAATTTTCCTTCAATTTTAGTATAACTTTTTCACCTTAATTTATTTTTTAGTTAAAGTTGGAACACTTTTTTTTATTCGATGGTTCATTCATTTTGCCCGGTTCAAGATGGTTCAACATTTATTCTATTTTTAGGTCAAATTGGATTGGCCGATTTGATCGTACAATGATAGGATAGGGATTGATATGAAGTTAACATTGATAATTTGGTGGAAAATAATCAAAACTAAAAAAAAAGTGATGAGGAAGAAAAGGAAATATGACACCATTATCAATTATTGAAAAATTGGTGGGAAGCAACTACAATCATCAATCGAGAAACAATTATAATGATGTGCAGATTGATTGAAAGCAAAAGTATCTCCATAGTCTCACATTTAAACAAATGAGACATAATGCATAATAAACGATCAACCAAGCCTGAGTACATGTATAGGGTACATTAACTACAATTGTCCAATTTACCAATTGTTTAATCATTATTCATCCATTTGCTAGTCTAATTTAGTAAATCAGATCGTATTAGAGAAAAAAACCTTATTGAAGTAGACAACTCGAGTGGAAGCGATTTGTGATTGTAGTTTTGAGTAAGGAAATTGGAATAATGAGCAAACCAAACAAAAGTCAAATCGAATGCCAAATGAAGGAAAGAATAATAAATATCTTTGCTTGAGCTTGTAGATAATTAGTGCCAACCAAGTTGACCATTCAACATTCAGAAGCGCAAAAGGTAAAATAATGCACCAAGTAATTGGTGTCATTAATAATCATCACTTGAGGCATATGAATTATTGAGAACAAGATTGTTAAGATTAAGATCTTATTCATGATCATGAGAGTATTGCCAGATCGATGATCGAATAAGTATCGTGTGTATTAGAGTAATTACCTCTAATTCATCTTACAACTAACACTTAACATTGCCCATAAGTGATATGCTCAATTTCTCCACTATCCACATTTTTAGGTGGCCATTTTGCATGTATTCATATAAATGCATTTGTAAAGATTATGTGATGATCAACAAAATTAATATAGTTCTAAAATGGAATTAGAGTTTCTTAGTACAAGGACAATGTCATCCTTATAATTTTTTCTTCAATTTTTTCATCTTCCCACAAGTAAAAACATAAAATATCGAAGCAAATTTTGATGTTGTATCTCCATGGCATTGCCCTCATGCATGCAGATCACCAAAAGTTGGTGATTCAAGTAGCTCCTCCCAATCGTTACTTGTCTTCCTTAGTTGCAACCTGCGTCTTCGTGGTAGTATTGTCTTCTTCTCCAATAGAGCAGCCTCCGTCTCTTGTGTCATCTTGAACACATGTGTTGCATTGTTCTTCTCCTAATTTTCACCTTTTTCATCTTCGTGGCAGTATTATCGCACAATGTGGAATGAGATAAACTTTCAAGGGATAAATGCTGAAAATGATTCTGATTTCTAAAACTTTTTTCGAGGGGGCAACAATCAACTTCAACCATGTACATATAGATCCAAAATCTTTCCGTGCTTGATTGTTGATTGTCCTATGAACAATTTGGATACAAAGGAACAACACAATTTTCAGGGTCGAGAGATGCTATGCTGACAACATCATTAGACACTACCAGACGCTTATTGGTGACTAAGACTTTCAGCCTTTTTGGCATTGACTATGTGTTGCTTCCGTGCTCTTTTGGTGGTTTCTCTATTCTTTTCTTCTATTTTCTCCATCTCTATTTTAGCATTTTTTGACTATCCTCTCGTCGAGGATTTAAATCTATGTATGGCTATTCTTTTTCGGTAATGAAATTATGGATGACTACCTACTTGCTAGTCATCCTTCTTTTCCCTTAGCTACTATTTGCAATCCATGAATTGTCAGCCATGGTCGCTCTCTGTTGGTATTGATGTTATATTTTCTAAGTCATTATTTGAACCTTCTCTTTTTCTCCTACTTCTCTCGATGAAAGAATAAATAATTTAAATTCTCCTTCCTGACCATGTGTTCCACTTTGGTCGAGTCCAAGATTTGAGATTCTAATGCCTATGACTAACCTCCCTCCATTGAATCTTGTCTACTTGTTTCCAAAGGATTATGTCCTCCATAGAAAGACTGAGCATGTGACAAATTTGTTTAATGTCATGTCCATTACCATATGACGCCCACAATTATTTGTTTATATTTGTCTATATAACTTATTTATTCTTAGTGCCACAACAACCTCGTATAATCTCATCCTAACTTCTATTTTCGCGCTCGAATGTGTAAGAGAGATCATGCTCTTTTATATTAAATAATAAAAGAAATGTCTAGCCAACTCTCTCTATTGTCTTGCATGAAGCCTGTTGATAATGCCTCGAATCTTAACCTAATAAAAAATCCTTATATGACCCATTGTGCATCACAACCACTCAAATAATTGGGTCTCATACAGGGGTCTCGTTACTCGGTCAGCGAGCTTGAAGGAAGGGGGGTCTAGGGGGATCCAAGGGGATCTCCTCCTGTGGGGCTCAGGGGCGGATCCCCCGAAACTTAGACAACTCTAGGATTTTTATTTCTTATTTTGTATTGGGAGTCCCTATATCAAGTCCCTAGGATTTGTGTTATTCTACATCTTCTATCATGCATTATTTTTCCATCAAAGAAAACACTCAACTGTCACTAGAGAGTGTAGCCCAATTAAGGATGAACCTCGTAAATTTTGTTTCTTCTTCTGTGTGCGAATTTGTCTCTTTGTCTCTCCATATCCGCAACAAAGCCAACATATTTTAAAGAGCCATTTCTTTTTCCAACCTATCAATAGGGCTCCTTGATTTGCTCAAGTACAAATTATTATATTGTGCTTCGGTTTAAATCTAAAATCTCTTTTAACTTTTAAAATTATGTTAGTTGAGTTTTAGGTACTCCTCGCTCTCTACGTAGCTTGTAAGTTGAGATTTAGTTATTCATATCGCAACGACTCTTCTTGAGTTAAGCCACAAGGCTAGCAAAATTCTCTCCTGACTTGAGGCATCACTTTTTGAATTGAGTCATTATTAATTTCTCTTCTTTCTCCTTCTCTCATCTCTCTTTCCGATGTTTAGTGAATTGAGCTCTAAATATCAAACTTCTCAATGATTTTTGAGTTGAGATACAAAATCAGCTCACCATGTAATGAATACGTAGAACTTTATTTGTTCTTCTTTATATAATTCAATTTAGGAAGACCAAAGCAATTACCAAGACCAAATTCGTCATGTCACCATGAGACTCATAGTTCATGATATGGCCAACACATTGGGTCAAGAGCAGGAGTTAAAGTTTTGGAGGAGTTATGCCTCGACATGCATGGACATGTACACAAATGTTTTCAAGATGTCCTCGATAAAATGAGGGCCATGGTGTTTCCATCTCTGGCCTAGTGCAATAACAATTTGAGACTAAATCTACGACGATCTTTCGCTCGAGGGGGCTAGAATAATTGCCTACGAGTCATTCTACAATTGACTCCACATTCCATAACTACCTCATAAGTGCTCTGTTCTACTTCTCCACAATCCACATTTCTAGGTGACCATTTCTTAATGTACTCGTATAAATACATTTGTATAAATTTATGTGAAGACCAATGAATGCAATATAGTTATAAAAATGATGTTTTGTGAAAGATAAATATTTTATGAACTAGATTATATGATTAGTAGATACTTAAATGTGATTAAATTGTAAGATAAAATGTAAAAGATAGAGATTTTGACAACTTTGCTAAAAAAATATCATCATATTTTAGATCTATCAATTTTTTAATACATGCATATATGAATGCAACAAGTGAATAAGACACACCTCAATTTTAACTCCTTTTCTTTTGTCTTAAAAACTACAAGGCTATCCGCACATGTCTATAAAACAAACAATAGTGTTTCAACAAATCAGACCTCCACTATGACTTGCATTTAAATATGAAAAAAAAAGATAAAACTCCTGCTATTAAAAAGCCCTACACCGATTGTGTGCACTTTGATATATGACATGAAAATGTGATCTATCTCAACATCCAAGTGTTTCTGAGTTTTACACTTTATTTAGATTGAAAGTTTTTAAAGTGTGGTACATGAGATGGAAGGATGAAGCTATTAAAATTTTATTTGGATTGAATTCTAATATTAGTACGAGGAGTTTGATAGATTTCTTATTTTCTCAAAAGAATTAAATGTACACATAAATCAATTATTTATTAAGATTAATCTTAATTGTGAAATATTAAATATGTAATTGTGACTCATGATTAAAGTTAACCATGAATCACAATCATAAATTCAGAATTTAGTAACTAGAATTAGATTTCACACGGTGTCAATAAATAATAGATTCACACAAATATCGAACCTTCCACCAAATTGTTAAGAAATAACAAATATTTTATGACAAATTAATTGTTCTTTCAAATAAAATAAATAAATTATGTTATTTGTTATCTTCCCTCCATCAATCTTGTATTTTTTTCTCTCTCCTTAATTTCTCGTACCTCTATTTTCATATCTTTCTCTTTTGCTCATATATTTTTTCTTGGGAAAAAGGAATGTACTGCTCACAATTTAAGCTGTAACTTACTGCGAATTCATATCTGTCACCCATCCATTAATCCAATGATTCCAAAAAAAAATTATCACGCTCTCCTGTTTGCTTGCGAAGATAAACAACAGCGTTCCCCTTTGGAGAAAAAAAGATAATGTTGCTTGTCTTCGATGAAAAAGAACTCTGCTGCATTCAAGCTAGCATATCATTAAGAAAGTAAAAAAAAACGGAGGCATAATTCTGGATGGCCATAGGAAAATAAGAAAAAAGAAACAGGACATCTGACAATTTCATGAACACCCATTTTCCAGATCAACATTTTAGGAATTATTAATCTTTTTTATTTTAAATATAGTTTGTTAATGATCAATAATAATATATCCATTGAAATTTAGAGTTAAAGCAGATTCCTCACAAAGATTCATACTTTTCAAAGATGAGATCTCTTTAGAGAGAGGAAAAGATAGAAGGAAGGATGCACGTTGGAACGTGGGAGAGGAAATGAATTGCAAAGATAATTTTTTTCTTCTCACCGTCACATAAGATGTTTAGATGAAAGAAAAATATATCCACCGTTGCTTTTCAATCTAATGGAACAGACTAAATAGCTGTAATTTACAACTCAAAAGTGAGCTGTACATTCAGTAACCCTTTTTTTTCTTTTAAACTTTCTCATTGGAAATTAGATATTCTTTTTGACCTTCTCCCTCTTTTCCCTTCCCTATTCTATTTCACCTTTTATATGTTTCTCTTCTATCTTTTATTTTTAAAAGGATAGATGGATTAAAATATTATGAGAGAGGTAATGAAGAAAGATAAAAACGAACAATACAATAGAGAGAGAAAAATATGATGAAAGATGAAAGAATATAAAATGAAATAAGTGAACGAGAGGAAAAAATGTTATAACAGTATTTTTATATAAAACTAATTAAATAAACCTATGATATAGTATTTAATATGTGTTATAATAAAAAATAAATTTGACTTTTATCCAAATTAATATGAGTTCTTTTAATAAAATATAATTTAGGTTAGCTCATCTTTCTTTTTATTTTTTTTAAAGTTCAATGAAGATGCTCCCTATTTAAGTAGAGAACACTATGTTATCTATATCTTTAATAGTAAGATATCAAATTTATAATGAATATAAAAAAAAATAGAAGAGAAAATTCTAATACTAAAATTCAAAATTTTAAAATTAAAAGGATAGGCAACATGATATTCTCTTAGGCTTTGTTGGGGAACTAACTAATGAAAGGGTGGTATGAGATGGACTATAGGGTGGGGTGGTGGAGTATGGTGAAGTGTGATAGATTATTATTAAACTCATGTTTGAATAAAATTTTATGGTAGTAGATGAGTTAAACTAAATCATGATATGCTTGAATAATTTAAATAAAAGTCATTTATACTCTTTATTATATATTGCTATTTATGACCCTTAGTAAATATAATATTATTATATATTTATATGATTTATTATAATATTTATATATTCATCATTATTTATATCTCTTTATATATATATTTTCTCTTATCTTTAGTATTGTTTTTCTCTCAATGTATTTTGTTTCTTTCATAATATTTTTATCTTTTTATTTTTTCAAAAATAAAGATAAAAAAGATTGAAGACGATATATAATTATAAAAAGAGTGAAAAAAATTAATAGTATCATTACATAAATAGAAAAAATATTGTTCAAATGACAATACTTGCTAAAGTAAAAATGATTATAAAAATAATTATTTATCTCAAATTCAATAAAAAATAACTAATTTGAAAAAAAAATATCATGATGATATTCAATATGATAAAAAATTAGTCCGAGAAAAAATAAATGTGAATGAATAAAAGTTAGATAAATATAAGTATTAAATAATTAAAATAAGATAGAAAAAAAGTTAAACCAACAAATAAACTCAAGTCAAATATTTTTCTATCATAAATCAAAATAATATAAGAATGAATATCATTTTAAATGAACTATGATATATAATTTTAGAAAGTTATTTAAAGGAGTAATTTTGCATAAAAAATTTCATTCCCTCTAATTTCATCAATTTGATGTAATGAAATATTTGATGTTTGGAGATGTGACTCACCCTTTCAAATTTCATATGACTTTATAATTTTTTTACCCAAATATAATTTAACTAACATCACTTACTCATCTTTCACTTTACTCTCCTAATATTTCAATTCAAACTAAGACCTTAAGTAAAGATAAGTAACATTTTATAATTGATAATTTTGTAAAGTGGAGGTGTAGGAGGAAATTATTATTTTCTTTTGTCCAAGAATTGTGGTGGACGGCATCTACCTCCGGACAAAAACTAGATCTAGGCCACCTCCGTTTTCAACAAGCGTCCGAAACAACTATATCTACTTGTTCGTAAGCTTAGGGTTGTTAGGAAAATGTTGGATCGAGTAGTTGCAGGTCTCATAAATGAAATCCTTGAAAAATAAAAGAAAACTATATATAGCAACAACATGGAAGGAAGGGTCGTAGCCCCACAAAAAACTTGTAAAAAAAAAACACTCACGGATAGCAACGTCACGTAACCCCGTTGTCTGAAATTATCTGTCTGAGCAAAAAAATCTTACAAATCAAGAAATTTAAGATTCATACCTTTCTTTATTGTGTACAGTGGTGGTGGATGGAGTTTAGATCGGTTGGTTACCAACTCTGATGGCAATACATTACAAACAATTTTGGCAACCAGTAGCGGCAAGCATTGCATGTCTTCGTGGAGATGTTTAGTTCTGCATATAATTTCAGACTATCCATAATCTTGACCTCCGATTCCAAGGAAACATTTTGTTTTGATCCTGTGTTCATCAGATAAGAGAGGAGAAGGCTTCGTCTTCTTTCTCGTGAAAAATAGAAGTGTTGCTGAATTCTTCTAAACTTTCTTCTAAAAGTTAGGATTTTTATGAGAAAGTTTTTGGAGAGTGTAGTATTTTCCAAAACAAAGTTGTTCCATTCAAAAGCTCTCACAGCATGTTCACCATCCGTAAACAGGAGATGGTATCATAGATTCATACACCAATTGGCCGGTGCACGACACGCACAGCACATCATGGCAGAGAGAGAGAGAGAGAGAGAGAGATTTGGGTCCGGACAGAAGAATCCAAAGACATTAATGTGGGTTAAGTAGACTTGTCAGGGGGCAATAAAAGACAAAGGGAGAATACAGAAACATGTTAATTAGTGTCCTTTGAAGCACCTAACGCTTTACTTTTCTTACCATTACCTGCTTGAGCACTGCAAAATATGATGATGCCCAAAGAAACGCAAATCGCAAATGGCGAAGGGCGCGTTGCAGGTTCCCCCGTTCACGTTATTAAACACAGAAGCTTCATGTGATGTGGCCAACCCCACAGCATTCCTCTGCTCTGCTCTGCTCTGCTCTCTCTCTCTCTCTCTCTCTCTCTCTCTCTCTCTTTCTCTCTCTCTCTCTCTCCATCTCCCCCACACGCCATGCCTCCGCTTGCTTCAATAGGGAGCCATCCAACTCCTCCCTTAATGGCAAGATTCAATTTGCAGCATGAATACAGGTAGAAGGTGTTTCTGATCTCTGACATATTCCGCTCCAGCTACGTTTGGGCAAAATGGTTTATTCCTTCTCATACCTAATAGTAACAGTCCAACCAGTTAAAACCATACATACACGTTCAGAGTTCAGATCAAATAACAAAACTAATATTAGCTTATATATATGAACCAAAAAGGCAAACTTTTTGTGCTTATTTATCAATTAACTCAATGTTAACATGCCTGTGAGATCAAACATAACCTATATCTAATCCTTTTAGGGGTCAAATTAACAAGGCAGCAAATGCATGGCCGGTAGCAATCGATCACCTTCCACAATCAGAGGCCTTTTTGGCGTTGTCTGCGTGAGGGAGGACATCGAGGACCACTCGGACCGTCCTTCACCCTTTGCCTATAAACAAGCTTTTTACTGGTGCTTGTGTAGAAAAGTAAATCTGATGCCAAGGCCTCGACGTTAAGTTTATCCTGCTGTTTTTTTCCTTGAATCATTCTAGCTATTAGAAGGTCCAGTTTTCCTGAACAAGAGTTCAGAATCAGATACCATTTTTTTTCTGATAAAAACACTTCTTAAAATTCGACGAAAATTTAAAACATGTTAACTATCGTTCGAGTTGAGTCAATCATTAGTTGATGTTAAAATATTTTTTTTAACCAAAGTTCGTGAAGTGAGAACAAGCTACTAAGCTCACAGGTGGGTGGGAGGTGTTTCAGGTGCTAATAAAGATATCAGGACCCATCCATCATCAGTCCTGCATCTTCTAAAAATCTAATTTTTCAGAACACTAAGATGCAAAGATGGCCTCTATGGCTCCACTTGTTGCTAGATCCCCTGTGCGTCTCTCTGTGCATCTGTTCATGTGAGAAAAGAGAGAGAAAGAAACATGGTGAAGAGTGGAGGTTGGTGATGATAAAAGGGGCCTAAACCTCTCTCTGTCTCACTCTACACGTGCTCTACGCCTCTACCTCGGGTCAATTCCACCACCCTTCTGTCCTGAAGCCCTGGCAAAAAGGTAGGACCATCAAAACGATATTTTGATAATTTAAGCGAACAAGTGAGGGTAAATAAGTCATCATAATGGCATAGACCATATTAGTTACCATCATATAAGATACTATTGGTGATCATAAATATGTTATGCCAAGCGCAATAAGTGGAGATTCCCTTTTTACCCCTCTAGGGAAAAGTGTTCACAGGACAAGAAAGAAAACAAATAGGCAGCTGCTCACTGAGTTTTTTCTACAAGGGGGGTCATGAAGAGCTAACCAAAAAAGCCAGGGTCCCCTTCCTCCTCTCTCCTCCTGCTCCCATCCCATCCCATCCCATCCATCTCTCTCTCTCTCTCTCCTCCTTCCGGCCATTAGCCGCCCGTACAGGATCTGGCATTGTTTCAACCTTCTGGGGTTGCATCCTCGGTTAGGATACCGGAAAGGAGGATAAAGGAGGCATCTTTCCCCGTTTTATCTTGGTCTGAAAGGGGTCCGTTCGCCTGAGGCCCTTGAATCCTTAATAGATTTGGCATTGCTGCTGTGAGCAGGAGGTTGGAGATGAGGAAGCATGGTTGGCAGCTGCCTTACCATCCTCTACAGGTATGTCATGATTTCTTTGAGTTTTCCCCCCTTTTTTCCTTTGTGGCTTACAATGCCAAGCCATCTGTGTGTAGGTGGTGGCTATTGCTGTTTTCTTGGCCTTGGCATTTGCCTTCTATGTGTTCTTTGTGCCATTCGTCGGAAGGAAGGTGTTCCAGTATGTGGTCATGGGGCTCTACACTCCACTGGTAAGCCATTTTTCCGGGTTGCTCATTGACCACCGCCAACTATTTTTTCCTCTTCTCTTTTTTGTTTAATTCTCAATTATTCAGATTTGGATCCAACATCTGAGAGGTTACTTTGTTGCCATTTTGTTCCTATTTGATGTAGCCTATTCCTGTTAGCTTTGCTAAAATCTCATCTTCTTATATGTTTCTTGCAATCTATACATATTTTTCCTAAGTTTCAGATTCCATGCAATTTTTCGGGTACGAAAGTTTAGCATGGAATTCTGGGCAACAGTTTCTGGAAAGAATATTTTATCGGTTTAATTTGGGTAATGTTTTTGCCATAAACTATAGGATGTACTTTTGTAACAATTCAGGAGGTTGGCTGGAAGAAGTGATTATATCAGAGGAAGGCATAATTTGAGAATCAGGAGAATGAAATAAAAAAAAAAGTTTTTTACTAAACTAATTTCTCATCTTGGCACATGTAGAAAAACTTGGAGCATGAATGGAAGAACAGTCTTTGCAAATCCAATGAGGAATGTGATTCATGGATTTGAGTAAAATTTGTCCATATTCTGGCTAATCAGAAGGCAGTTTAACCGGTAGGTTTTCAGAAATTTAGCTAGTTGAAAGCTTTTGTCAAACCCTACTATGTAGATAATACCTAAAAGAACATTGTTCATTTTTAAGAAAAATAATGTACTTGTGCAATTGATCAACCTTCTCAAATCTTATAGTTTACTTGAGTTTACTGAAGTAGGACCTCATGCTGCAATCTTCTAGTATAGTTATGATTCACTTGACTCAGCAAAATTGGAACATACATGTGATTGAGTGGGTAGACTTGAAACTCAATCATGCATGAGGAATAAACATTGCGTGAATAGGCAAACCAGAACAAATAGAGTTTGTCTCCAATATATTCATTTTATAAGATGCAGGCGCACAATAAACATCTGTACCTTCATATTCAATTTTAGGAGTGATATTTTAATGAGGCAAAATTATTGTTTCTTTTCAGGTTTCATGCGTCTTCTGTTTGTATGTATGGTGTGCTGCCACAGATCCCGGGGACCCAGGTATTTTCAAATCTAAGAAGTATATCAAAGTGGAAGATTTTCAAAGACATAGTCAACTTAAAGGGTCTAGACAAGGAAGCTCAACAAAGGAAGTAAATGATGAAACAACAAAAGAGAAACATGTAGATGGGACCGTCAATGCATATACAACTAATGATGTTATACATGATAGAAGAAATATCTCATGTTGTATGCCTATAGCGGCAATGCTCCTCTGCTGGTTCCCTTGGAATATATCTAATTGTTGTCGGGAACATGACCAATCTCTTGAGCAGCAGAGTGAGGAGGGCATGTTCTACTGCAGTCTGTGTGAAGTGGAGGTATGTGAATATCATGTAAAAGATTTTATCCGCTGTCATTATATTTTTATCTCTGAAGTACACAAATATTTCTTATTGAAACCTGATTTCAAACTCTGAAATTTCTTTTAGTTAGCTGTAACTAAATTTTATGTTTATGTTTATTCTTATTTGTCAATGGAAAGGCATATGAAACTCAATAATGTTGCAAATGGGATAAAACTTTCGAATTTGCTTCATTCCAAATTTCAAAGCTATTAGTATCAATTTGTTTCCTATTACTTTATCTTGGTTGAGGAAAAATAATGTCGGTATAACTACAATAAAATAAAGAGGGTGAGCATATTGCTAAATTTTTAGCATTGGAATGTTGATCAAATAAGGTGACATGTTCTTTCTTAATAGGCCGTCAAGCTACTTGTTGACATCTTTTGATGTTGGAAACTAAATTCTTGCAACATAGAGCTGCACTTCATATATTCTTTTGTATTTTTCCCACTCATTTCATCAGGTTCATTCAAACAAATTTTCGTTTCACATATATGCAAATAGGGCATCTGTCTTTTGAAAACTGAACTGGTGATTCACTTTCGGTTCGACTTTGGATCTAAGATAATTTAGCATTTCATTTTGTAGGTTTTGAAATACAGTAAGCATTGCAGAGTTTGTGACAAATGTGTGGATGGATTTGATCATCACTGCAGGGTAGGGTCTGCCATCTTAGTTTTCTTCTCTCCATAATAAGTTAGTAATACTTATACCTCGTTATGTGTCTACTTGCAGTGGCTCAATAACTGTATAGGAAGGAGAAACTACAGGAGGTTCTTTGTCCTTATGGTTTCTGCACTACTATTGGTAAGAACAAGAGCTTCTCATTCCTCATATGCAATTGCCATTGACAGATGCATGCATCTAACCCTGTCCTCTGAGCAGAAGATGACAATCATTCATCCTGCAACACGGACCCTCTGACATGCAGCATAGTCAGCATTCATTTTCTTTTCATTCTAATTGACTATTGACAGGTCTCCATCGTTTGTGCACCTTGGGCCAGCTTATTCTACAGTGGGCGATTGGAGTAATTGTTTTGATTCTATGTCTCCTTGAGAGAAAGCATTTTTCTATGGAGATCACCTCAAAATTGGGAAGCAGCTTCTCTCTGATACCCTTCGTTGTTGTGGTGGTGAGTTAATATAAGATGCAGTAAGATTAGTTTGCTCCAGTTTTGTTTAGACTGGTCGTGGGCCAAGTTTTAATACTATACTTGTTACTAGACTTTTTAAGGGTATATGCCTGAAGTTACTTTGTAATAATCATAAATTCACTACTTTCAGGAGTATATTCGCTAAAATAGGACAGTTTGGAATCTCTGTGTTATCTCACATGCTGCTTGATGAATTTGCAGGCTTCCTGTACGCTCCTAGCAATGATTGCCACTCTGCCATTGGCTCAACTTTTCTTCTTCCATATTCTCTTAATAAAAAAGGTAACATTTGTCAATAGTGCACCTTGTAACTTGAATTATTGAATATTGTGCTACCTATCACAATGTTGATTGATCACCAAGTATTCTCAATTTGATATTCTGCAAACGTAGAACAACAACATCGATCACTAATGCATCAATGTTGGAGTAGGGAATTAGCACATACGACTATATTATAGCTTTGAGGGAGCAGGAACAAGAGCAGGAGCAAGAGCAGGAAGAACAAGCCGGCGGCACCCAACAAAGTCCTCAGATGTCCCAAGTGAGCTCTTTCACTGGACTAAGCAGTACGAGCTCCTTCAATGCATTCCATCGTGGGGCATGGTGTACTCCACCAAGATTGTTCCTAGAGGATCAGGTAAGATGTATGTTTTATGGAAATTTGCACCATAAGCACCATGTAGCATTCACATCCATGTATCCCAACCAGGGGAGTGACTGTGGTAGTAATGGATTTCGTTCCATGCTAATTCCTGTTATAACTACTGATACAATCACGAAATGGAAATGTTAGTTCAGATAGTTGATTCCTTTAAATCACACATAAAAAAAGAGAAAAAGCAAAAAAGATCCGAGTAATTCTTTGTAGTAGCTAAAATTCTATTTGTTACGTGATGATAATGGCAGTGACAAGGAATACAAGTCACAAGATATCACATCATTATCATTAGTCCAAGATTCTGAATGAAAACAAAAGATGCCCACATACTAATATCTATGCGCCATAAATGCGACTTGACACTATCATCATCATGATCAGAATTAGAAATTATACTATCCATCAATATAAAACTGTAGGGACAGACGAAACTACATTTGTCATAGTCAAAAGTCCTTGATACCACTGATTTAGACTCTCAAAGTTGAATCCCTTTGCCATTGTCATATATAATGCCTCTCAGATATCAAGTCTCAACAGCTTAAATTATCTATAACACTAAAGGTTCTTCCGAACTTTTAGTTGGCTTTTCATCTATAGGGCTGGAAGTCTGGTTGAACTCGGTCAATTTAACTAGCTAGGTTTAGCTTTCCACCCGAAAAACTACATTTAACTCAAAGTCAATTCAATTCCTTTGAAAAATTTGATTTTTTGATTGATTTAACATTTTGATCCATTACTCATTTGACCATACACTTTCATCATGCTCCAATTATATTTAAATTTTCAGTATTCAAGTAACCTAGTAGAAAAGTTGACATTTCCATCTTGGTAGTTGATGACTTCTAATGCATTCCGTCTTCCCTCAGTTTGATGTGATTCCTCCAGAAGTTGGCACATCTATTAGTCATGCAAGCAAAAAGATCACGAATGAAGAACCAATCAAGAGAAAATCTGCTGGGACAGTCAAGATTAATCCTTGGACCCTTGCACGGCTTAATGCAGAAGAAGTTTCGAAAGCTGCGGCACAGGCAAGGAAGAAGTCTAAAATTCTTCAACCAATAGTTAGACATGATATGCCGCCTAGCCAAGACACAGATAGTAGCATTGGCAGTGGCAGGATGGTCTTGAGGCCGGATAATAGAAAGCGAAATAACAAAAGAGGGAGAATTCCTGTTGACCTTCCTCTTGAACCACTCACCAAAATATCTAGCAGCGCTACTGAAAGTAATGGCAGTGACCTCGTACCGGAGACATCAGGCAGCCTAGCACCACTGCAACTTGAAGCAAGGAATGCTTTCCGGCCTAACAGGCCAATGGAAGCTGCTAGAAATGTTGCTTCTTCTCCTGATAGTAGTTTGGACTCACCTGATCTCTACCCATTTCGTATCTCTTCATCAGGAACTGAAGAGGTACCAGGAAGTTCCTCTCTTTCTATCACAGGTGCAGCTTCACAAAGGGGAATTCAGTTATCAAGATCAACCAGTGATGGATATGAAGCATCTGGAGGTGAAGACAGTGATCGCATTCCTTCAAGAATAGTGCACAGGTCATCCAATTGGGCTAACATAGTACTTGGTCCTGGCCGCACTGAGATGCTAGATGATTACAAGGCATCATCCTCAGCAAACCTGCAGCCCTATACAAGACCACAATAACCACATAGGGTACATATCTGAGTTTAAGTCATCTCCAACTCTGAATATTGAAACGGTCAACAACACTTGCTGACCATTTCAATTCATCTGAGTAGATTAAAGGTGATGCTGAGATAACAAAGCCTGGAATATGCAACTATGGATTATATCTGTAACAGCACATATTAGGTGATTGATTTTCTGTTCAAAATCAGTTAGCATCGCTCGATGACATGCTTGTGCTATTTTGGCTGACGAAATTGGCTGATTCGAGGGTACATTGTATCTCTACTCAACTTGCCTCTTGATGTACTAACATTAGTCAGGACTTTTTCTGGTTTATTGTGGATGTTTTAGTAGCATTCCAGAAAGAACCAAGGTGGTTTTTCATGTTTCAAACCATTTGAACTGCCCTTCTGTTCTGTCAGATTTTTTTTTATTCTATTGCTTGTAATATTGCCACCAGAAGAATTTTAACCACGCCAGTTATTTTTTCTTCTGCAACTCAATATTACAGGCTGATCAGCATTACTCAGCACTATTAATTGGGAAAAAAAATCTCATGCATGAGTTCTACTTGCGAGACATAATTCCAAAAGAGCACCAACCTTATAATTCCAAGCCTGTTCTTGTTTAATACGAGAATGATTTATTATTTTCTTCTCTCGAGTTTTTTTCACATTTCTTTCATCGGGACACCAACTGCCGTCGGCGGTTGGTAAGAATGCAGATGTATCATGAGCTTAAGCCATGCCAACCTTATAAGCTATTAGCTCAATCATCTCTCAATTCATAATTCAACTTTGCTATTTGGTTGAAACAAGCAATCAAACTTAACTCCAACAGCTATTCCATTGAAACAACCAATCATTAGTTAAAACGTCCATGTTTGAAAAGGACATGTTTAGAAAGAAATTGCTAAAATGAATCTTGTTTCTGCCAGCCCTATGAAATATGAACTACTGATAGTTCACCTACAATATATTGCTATTTAAAATAGGGTGTCCTTATTGCCACTCCAATAATCTTAATGCAACTCTATTTTACCTAGTTTACCCGGCCCGTTTGGATGGTTCATTTTCCTAAGGAAAAGGCCCCTTCCAGTGTTTTCATTTCATAAATTGAATTTTTTTCTTTTTAACTGTTTGGATGATAAAATAGCAGGACCATATCCCTCGGGAAGAGGGGTCTTTCCGTTGGAAAAAAAAATTAGCTTTGGCCTCCGTTTATTTTTCTTTCACACTCAAGGCACCCAAAGCTTCTCCCCTACAAAAAAATGGTGGCTTTCCCACAACCAAAGCTTCTCTCCACAAAAAAAAAAGATCACGGCGGCAAAAACTTCCACTACAGATGTAAGTTTCGTCTTCAGAAAATTGGTCGCAATGGCAAAAACTTTACAAAATATTTTAGTCCTAACCTCCATGAAACTTTTCCCTGTTTTATGTCTTTGTCATCTTTCTGCAAACGCTCAACGCTCAATTTCTTATATTTTTCTTCTTTCTGTTTTGATCTGTTTTTAGGATTTTGTTCGTGTAATTGTTCTGTGAGCAAATTATAATTTTATTTTTTGATCATCCGCTTGGACGTCCCATCTCCGAAAGGACGGAGGTAGAGATTTAATTCATTTTTCAGTGTGCTAAGATTTATTTGATTATCAAAGACATTGTTCTANATTAAGATTAAATCTGACATAAAGGACCTCCAATGTCGTAGAAAAAAATACATTTATATTGTGTACGTTAATGATCAGAATAATTTCACTTATTATTTTTATTCTAATTATTATTATCATTGTCATTATTACATCGAATGTTAGCAACCTTTAATTATTTTATTTGGTTAATTCAACAAATATTTGATAAATAAGTAAATAAAATAGAATGGTTAGTTTATAACATTTAATTTAAGTCTATATTTGAATAAGTAATTGAAGCAACTAAATACATCAGAAATAAAAAAAAAGTAATACAATGTTAAGGTGTTGGTATTTTTATGGGAAGAGGTGTAGAATTAAATTTTGAGTATAAGTGTAGTTAATGTTTGAGAAGAAGTGTTATAAATCTCAGCAAAATAAATTAAATAAGGGCAAATTAGGTAAAATGGAGTTGCATTAAGATTATTAGAGTGGCAATAAGGGCACCCTTAAAATAAGTTTTAAATGAAGTTCAGAACTAAAAAAAGTACTTGGCTTGGCATATCTATGGAAAAAAACCTTCAGTGGATTTTTTTTTTGGGTCGAGATCAGTGGATCATTTATTTTATTGTCTTTTAACTGGTTTGTTTTTCTCCTCCACTTTGCTGAAACATGATACTGCCCATTAGGCACACACATGTGACATGCTGTTTCTGTGTTGAAAGTTATGGTTACTAGTTATAAACTAAATGATCAGATCTTTTTATGCTACCCATTCTGAACAGTTACAATGACCGAAGACACGGATGAATGGAAATTTTATACTGATATTACTTGAGAAACTGAGACCTTCACTGTGGAATCACTATCTTTACTTGCCTCTATTTTCAGAGCAACAAAGATCAGTGCTTTTACAAAGAATCAAGCAGCATGAACAAGAAAGATCAATGTTTCTTTTTACACAATTTTTGTATTGAATTTGTCTGGAGATATACATTTCATACAAAAAATTTGTTACCAAATTTCTTGCCACAAAATTTGATGGCAAAGCATGATGAAGTATTAGGTCGCAGCAAGTGCATTACATCTGAGAAGATGAAAAAAATGGCTTCCAAAGCAATCCCTTCTATGTGAATGCCTTCTTTATGATATTTGAAAGCTTTCTGCAATGGCACTCAATGTTCTTATTGCCCAAATGACTGTTTGATGCTAGAAAGAAGCAAAAACACCATCTATCTATTTATCAAGCTCTGTTCTATTCGGCATCATCTGCCAATTCGGAAGCCTTCTCTACATCAACGAGGGGATCGCCGTCGTCGGCGTCAAAGATTTCTGTGCTGAAAGATCGACAAGTGAAGTAGAACACGGCGCTCATCATGGAATCGATGAGCATTACGAAAGAATACATTATGACCAAGAGAGGCCCCTCCCACAGCCGAGACGAGCCGTCTCCGTAGCTCAGCGTCTTCACTCGGTGCTCGAAGAGGCCCTCGACGAAGGCCAATCCGATGGCGGATCCGAGGAAGATGAGCAGTCCGGCCTGCGTCTGCCCCCTGATCAGCCAGACCGAACGGAGCAGCGCCTGCGAGCCCGAAGCTTCTTCGAGGACCGAGATCACGCTGGCGAGGTTGCAGATGACAATGGCGTGGGCGTAGACGACGGAGAAGGCGAGGACCACGAGCAGGGCAGGGTAGACGACGATGTCCGGCGGGTAGCCGAGGAAAGAGAAGGCGTTGCAGACGAGAACGAGAAGGGCGAGGAAGAGGGCGATGGAGAGCGCGA
>LTAE01008925.1:0-19614 GCA_001647135.1 Pontederia paniculata
CACATCTTGGAAGTGGCAAGGGCTCTTATGTTTCAAAGTGCATTGCCTATCAAATTTTGGAGTTATAGTATTCAAATGGCAACTTATCTAATTAATAGGTTACCATTGAATGTTCTAAACAATTGCACACCATTTGAAAAAATGTTTGGCAAAGCACCAAACTTGGACCATGTCAGGATATTTGGATGCCTCTGTTATATAACCAATTTGCTTGCCTCAGACAAGTTTCAGCCTCGAGCAAAGCCATGTATATTTCTTGGTTTTTCAATGACACAAAAAGGGTATAAAGTCTATGATCTACAAACTAAGAAAGTTTCTGTGAATAGAGATATTAAATTCTTTGAGAATATATTCCCTTTTTCCTTCAAAAATTCGAATGTCAACAACAAAGAAGATTTTTTCCAGGAGGAACTTTTGAAATTTGATACTCAGTGGTTTAAACCTGATACTTTACATGTTCAGTATCCTACCATTACCTTACAAGATACAGAGGATTCTGGGAAGCCATATGTGATTGATTCACACAACTCAAATGAATTGCCACAATCAGAAACTAATGATGCTGATGTAGACATCAATTCAGAATCTGATTTTTCACATCATCCTTTAGAAATTTCAGAATTGGCAGAGCCTCCACAATCTGAAGTACCAGTTTCAGTCAGAAGCAAAAGGATCTCAAAACCACCAAATTGGCTTCAAGATTATATTACTCCCACTATCAATAAATCAACTGCTCATCCAATTGCTGATTATGTTAACTACAAAGCTCTCACCTCACATTATAAATGCTTCCTTACTTCACTCTTTGTCGTCGAAGAACCCAACACTTATCAACAAGCAAGTTTATATCCACATTGGGTGCAAGCCATGAAATCTGAACTGGATGCTCTACAAGCTAATGGTACTTGGGAAATTGTAGACTTACCGGATGGACACAAGCCCGTAGGATGTAAATGGGTTTACAAAGTGAAACTTACAGCTGATGGAAAAGTTGAAAGATATAAAGCTAGACTAGTTGCCAAAGGATATAATCAAAGAGAGGGAGTTGATTATAAAGACACGTTTTCTCCTGTTGCCAAAATTGTAACCATAAGAGCTATGTTAATTTCAGCAGCCCAAAATAATTTACCATTGTATCATCTTGATGTTAACAATGCATTCCTCAATGGTGATTTATATGAGGAAGTCTACATGGATCTACCACAAGGTTTGCACCTTCAGGGGGAGTATGGCAGCAAGAAGGTTTGCAAACTAGTCCGATCCTTATATGGTTTGAAACAAGCGTCGAGGCAGTGGAACATCAAGTTCACTGAAATACTTGTCCAAGCAGGATTTATTCAGAGCTGGAATGATTACACTCTTTTCTCCAAAAAAAATGGTAATCATTTTGTTCTTCTTCTAGTCTATGTAGACGACATCATACTTACCGGGAATGATCACACACTCATTCAAGAAACTAAAAGTCTTTTGCAATCCAAACTGAAAATCAAGGACTTAGGTGAAATGAGATACTTCTTGGGTATGGAAATTCTCAAGAATGATTACACTCTTTTCTCCAAAAAAAATGGTAATCATTTTGTTCTTCTTCTAGTCTATGTAGACGACATCATACTTACCGGGAATGATCACACACTCATTCAAGAAACTAAAAGTCTTCTCCAATCCAAACTGAAAATCAAGGACTTAGGTGAAATGAGATACTTCTTGGGTATGGAAATTCTCAGATCAAAGAGAGGAATTGTGTTAACCCAACGGAAGTATACTCTAGATTTACTTTCTGATATTGGCATGACAGGCACAAAAGTGGCATGGACACCAATGGAAGAGAATTTGAAACTCACCACTCATGAGTTTGATCAGACATTCAAGGAAAAGGGAGACAAAGACAAATTGCTTCAGGATGCAGGATACTATCAAAGATTAATTGGGAGATTAATATACTTAACTCAAACTAGGCCGGATATAACTTTTGCTGTGAGACATTTAAGTCAGTTCATGCAGCGGCCAAAACAGTCACACTTAGATTCTGCTCTTAGAATAGTAAGATATCTGAAGAATTCTCCGGGCAAAGGTCTATTTTTTCCAGCTGAAATTGATACTTCCTTGTCTGCATATTGCGATGCTGATTGGGCATCGTGTTTGTTCACAAGGCGATCCATTTCAGCTTTCTGCATTAAAATTGGCAACTCCCTGGTGTCTTGGAAATCTAAGAAGCAGAGTACAGTTTCAAGGTCATCAGCAGAAGCTGAATACAGGAGCATAGCCTTGGTGGTAGCAGAAGCCATTTGGTTGTTCGTTTGTGCTCTGAACTACAGCTGAAAATTGATGTACCAGTTTCAATTTACAGTGATAGTAAATCTGCAATACAAATTGCAGAAAATCCTGTATTCCATGAAAGAACGAAGCACGTAGATGTGGATTGTTTTTTTGTTCGAGAACGTGAAATGCAGAAACTAATCAAGTTGAAGTACGTTCCAACAAAAGATCAACTAGCGGATTTACTTACAAAAGCTTTAAGCCGCCAACAACATTATCACTTGGAATCCAAGTTGGGATTGATAAATTTGTTTCAATCGCCAACTTGAGGGGGAGTGTTAGAAGCAAAGTGTTCGCGCCTTATTACTTTTTTAGAAGTACGTTCCAACAAAAGATCAACTAGCGGATTTACTTACAAAAGCTTTAAGCCGCCAACAACATTATCACTTGGAATCCAAGTTGGGATTGATAAATTTGTTTCAATCGCCAACTTGAGGGGGAGTGTTAGAAGCAAAGTGTTCGCGCCTTATTACTTTTTTGTTATGTTTGAAACTTACCGGTTTAAACACTATAGATCACTGTTACATTGATTAGAAGATATTTTTGAGGGTTAATCATGTAAATATAGTACAAACTAAAAGTAGTATAAATAGTCATCTGAGCTACAGAACAGAATGTATGTAATACAAAAAATCAATAGAAGGAAGTTTTATGGAGAGTTCCCCCAAACTGCGAGTTATTTTTCTGCTTTCTTCTATTCCTTCTTCAGATCTGCAACAATGGCATCTACTTCTGGGGTTTGATCTTGTTTTTTAGCAGTAATTAGTTCTTGAAGTTATATGATAATAATATTAGAAGAATATGGATAAAAGAATAATATAGTAGGTTAAAAGGAATAAATTAACAACTTAAAAAATAAGCTGACTTATAAATTATTACCGTAACAATTTATAAGTACAATTTTTTATTACCAAACATGAAGAATTTTTAAGATCAATTTATAAATAATTTTAATCTACTTATAAGTTTAGCCAAACATGTTCATAATCTTCTTGTCACCAGTCCACTAATTTTTTTTATCATGGAGTAATTAAAAGGGGTTCATGCCCTAAGAACAGGATATTTGATAATAGAACTCGACATTTAGAACCAACTCAACATCATTTTTTTCAGTCAAACTCAAAAAGATTAGGTACGGACTTCAATTTTTTAAACTCTATCAATCTGACATATCCCCATGACCCGATTAGTTTTTTATATATTATGACTTCAAGTTCATGTTCATTATATTAACTACCAACCTGAGGATCGGCGGATGTGTAGCAAAATGTGTATGATGCTCCTACATCAATTCATTTCTTCTAATTGTGTATTAAAGATTTAACTTTAATTTGTAAGACGTGCACCCATCTTCTGAGTTGGAGGCTGGACATTGGATGTGGAATGGCCTATAAAGCGAAGCACACCTGTTCGGGAGTGCCCAATCAGTGCAACCCTTTTCTTCTTTCCCTCCCTCATTATTTTACATTGATAGAAGTCACTTGATCATCTCAGATTTAGCCCTGATGGTTTTATCTTGTTTATGGTTTCCACATACGCATTCTTGTTTAAAGTTATCAGATGATGCCCAGAAGTAGACTACGAGGAGTCAACAATTTTTAGCGAAGCGAAAAGATTGTCTAGCAAAACGTCTAATCATGTTTGTCTCGACAAGATGAAATTTTCTTGTTTCTCAAAGAAATCAAAAGGGCGTATCAAATATTGGTGTATTTTATGGTGTATGATATGGTCATGCATTTGCTTTTGGGTTATGAAGTACGGCCATCACCTCGACTTGTAATCGAAAAAAAAATTTACGGTCAATATACCTAATTTGTGGAAATAGAACCTCACGGAAAAAAAAATAGAAAATAAAAGTGGCACGACAAAATTAATTATTGCCAAAATCAAATTTGAATTCGCGACTTGAATTTGTTTTCGGTTTTGCATTTCTTGAACGATTGGCTATTTCAATTTTTATTATCCATCTCGAGTTTTTGTTTAATTACTACTTTATGTTTTAGTTTTTTTTGGATAGATTATTATGTTTTAGTTCACCTTCTTTATAACATCGATTGAACTATATACACTAAAATATCATGGATCAAAACCGATAAGAAATAAAGCCTACATATAACAAATGGAAGTAAGAAAGTAGCACCAATAGTTTCTAATTTGTCATGCCAATGTTGTAAGAAGATGAATATCTATTAACTCCAATTAACGATTCCTTACTATACCACGTCCACCCCCTTTCGGTTTGTCCTCTTTGACAAGAAGTTTTGTCCTTGTTACAAAACTTTAGAGAAAAATTGAGACAGGGATGTAAAAAAAACATGCAACTTCATAGTTAAACAATTAGAAGAATGTCAACAAAATGTCTCTCTCTCTCTCTCTCTCTCTCTCTCTCTCTCTCTCTCATTTTCTATGGCATCAGCTCGATCCAACAAGCACTCCGTGTAGCAACAGAAACTTTGTATTCGGGTGCATCTTGATATTTTCTTATGATTCGCAGTTGATTCCAACTGTAGTTATGCGAATCCCATATGCATGAATATGACTTCATCTCCTTGTCGCAAATGACATGTACCTTTTCACCTAATTCTCCAATAGAGGCCATAGAGGCCGCCGCCTTCATGAACATGCAATTTGTGGAGCTAAAGAACACCAATCTCTCTCCTAAGCTCTTCATTGGGTTCCACTTGTCATTGGACTCATCAAACTCAAAGATGTTAATGAGTCCTCTAGAGAAGTTGATACGAACCGACATGAGCTTATCATCATCGATCACCAAGTTAGATATATCAGTACTGAAACACCTACATGAATTGCTTTTAATAACTTTAGCCAGAACTCCAGAAGAGAGATCATAAATTCTCAATTCATGATGATAATTATGGCACCAGACATAGATCCGATCCTTGAAGAATATAGGGTTTCTTAACCCTCTACATATGCCTTCGTTGTGTCTCACATTGACAGTGGCCCATGTTTTGTCTCCCGGCCGGCAATACTGAATTTCAGTACCTGTCATGTTCATGGCAGTAACAACACAATGGGGCGAAGTTGGGGTTGACGAAAAACTGAACTCTACAAAGGGGACTACTTTTAATATAGGAAGCTCAATGATCTTCCTTATTAAAGGGTTGAAAAACAAGATAGGATCATAGCCGGATGGAGAACCGCCTGCTAGCAGCAACCAGCCATGGCCCGAGCACATTATGATGACGCGGTCGGGTAGGGTTGGGGTGTCGATCATGAAATCCTCCTTGCGAAGAGGGTCGGTGATCATGCACCTCTTGTTTCCATCCAGGAGCCTCACACAGCATGGACTCCCATATGAGGCACAATACTGAATTTCAGTACCTGTCATGTTCATGGCAGTAACAACACAATGGGGCGAAGTTGGGGTTGACGAAAAACTGAACTCTACAAAGGGGACTACTTTTAATATAGGAAGCTCAATGATCTTCCTTATTAAAGGGTTGAAAAACAAGATAGGATCATAGCCGGATGGAGAACCGCCTGCTAGCAGCAACCAGCCATGGCCCGAGCACATTATGATGACGCGGTCGGGTAGGGTTGGGGTGTCGATCATGAAATCCTCCTTGCGAAGAGGGTCGGTGATCATGCACCTCTTGTTTCCATCCAGGAGCCTCACACAGCATGGACTCCCATATGAGGCTGCAGGTCGTGATTTTAGAGTCGCCGTGCCCACGGCTGCACATCTCGCCAATGTGCATACGAGTCATGATCAGCTCCAAAATTTCTGGTAATATTTTCGACCAATTTGGCCCTATTTCTTCTTCTTTTTCTACTTCTACTATTACTTCTTCATAGTAGTAGTGTTTCTCCATTGTCCGATTACGTAGGACCTGGTGAGCAATAAATTTGTTAAGAAGTCAATAAAACTTGAAGGGACGACGACTTGTATAGATAAAGTTGTTTACCTCCTCCTCCTTGACGAAGTGCCGAAACTTTCTCTGCTTCTTTGGAGCGCCGACAACTTCGTCCCGTGACCTGGTTCGAGGGCGCCGTCCACCCATCAGCAACTTCTAATATGATATGACGGAGGCCGCCGGAACAGACGACGATGGAGGAGGAGGAAGGAGCGATCGGTGCTAATTGAGACGTGCGTTTTCTTCGCATTCACGAGTGTATGCAGATGGCTTCGATTTATAGAGGAAAAAAAAGGGAATCCGACACCGACTGCGATTAGGATCAATAAATTAACTAAATAAGATTAAAAGAAGGAACCGAATTCGAATAGAAGAAGAAACAGATGCGATTACGGATTGGAAAGCTTACAGTCGCAGCAGGACGAAGGCGGACTCACGGAGGCGGCGTGGATCTACGACAAAGAGCAGGTCTTTGGCGACACGACGGCGATGGCGGACTCGTGCACAGCGTGCGAGTCCATGTGCATATAACTAAATGAGTGCTCTTATATTTTCGTGACGTTCGAACAATGACGACTTAATAAAATCATACAAGTATATTTAAAAATTTTGGGAAAATATCACTTTTCAATTTCCTTTAATTTTTTTAATTTTGTTGAAGTATTTTTATTATACTACTTTTTTTATTGCTGACGCGGAGGAGATTTTTTTTAATATTAGTCCACTTGGTGGAAAAAGAAGAATGTACATTCGACTATGATTGATGAACATGATCGTGCGTATGAAAGATTTAAAAGTTGTACGAGTTATAAAATAAAATTTAATAATAATTAAAAAGAAGATAAAATTGAATGATGATTGATGATTCCGGAAAATGTAGCTGCAAAAGAAAATTTGATGCGGACAAGACATCTCGTTATAAGATCATTTTATTAGCTAAGGCAAGATGAATTATGATTTAAATGCTTCCATGACATTATATTCTTGTATCAACTCGATGTACGAAGATTGACATGTTTGAGTTGATGGATTAAAAAATTATAAGAGATGGCCGGCGAATTGTTAGTAATTTACATTGCAACCTTGTTTAAAAGTTGAAAAGAAGTGCTTCAAAAAGATAGAAAAAGGAAAAAAAATTAAGAAAAGAATATTAAATAAGTCAAGAGAAAATAAATTGAACACAACGATATTTACATAACTGTTACATGAGGTCCTACTCAACTACATAATTTCCTACGGCATGAGCTCAATCCAACAAGCACTCCGTCTAGCATTAAAAGAAATATTGTATTCAGCAGCATCTTTATATCTTCTTATGGTTTGTAGTTCATACCGCCTATATGAACATGACATCATTTCCTTCATGCCAATAATATGTATCTTTTCTTCTAATTCTCCTGCAGTTGTCGCCGCCTTCATGAACATGCAGTTTATGGGGCTAGAGAACAATCTCTGTTCTCCTATGCTATTCATTACGATCCACTCGTTATTCAACTCGTCAAGCTCATAAATATAAATCGATCCGTCAGAGGAGTTGATACAAACCGACATAAGCTTATCATCAACGACCACCAAGTTCCGCATCTCAGTATTGGAACTCATACGCCACCCAGTTTCAATAATTGAAGTCATAATTCCAGCAGATAGATCATAAATTCCGACTTCGCAAAATTTATGGCCCCAGACGTAGATCCGATCCTTGAAGAAAACAGGCCTGTTTGTTGCTCTAAATTTGCTTCTACAGTGACTCATATTGACAATTGTCCATGTTCTGTCTCCCGGCCGACAATAGTGAATATCAGTGCCCGTCCCCACCCGAGATGGAGTCATGCCGATGACAACACAATTGGGCGAAGTTGGGGGTGCCGAAAAACTGAACGTATCACAATAGGGGATTGTTGATGGTGGAAGTTGAATGCTCATCCTTGTTAAAGGGTTGAACAACAGGACACGATCATAGCCAGCTAAAGAACGAGTAGCTGTATTGATAGTAAAAGAATTAGCGGCGAGCAACAACCAGCCGTAGCCCGAGCACATTATGCCGACACGGTCGGGTAGGTTTGGCGTCTCGATGATGAAACGCTCCTTGCGGAGAGGGTCGGTGATCGCGCACCTCTTATTCCCATCCAGGAGCCTCACACAGCATGGACTCCCATACGAGGCAAGAGGTCGTGATTTTAGAGTCGTCCTGCCCAGGGCTACACATCTCCAGTGCTTGCACACCCGCGATGCCTGGATGCGGTCGCCAATATGCATACGGACCATGATCAGCTCCAACATTTCTGGTGCTATTTCCGACCAATTCGGTGTTCTTTCTTCTTCCTTTGGTTTTCTTTCTTCTTCTTCTACTACTGCTGACACTACTTGATGTTTGTCCATTGTTCTATTACTTAGGACCTGGTGGAATCCATGGAGAATGTAAAATTTATGATTAATGAAGTGACAACAACATTAACTAGGACATACGTATAAAAATACCTTCTCCTCCTCTTTGAAGAAGTGCCGAAACTTTCTCTGCTTTCTTGGAGGTCTGACGACTTCGTCTGTTGAACTGGTTCGGGGGCGCCGTCCACACATCACCGGCATCTAATATGATCTGATGGAGACCGCTGGAGAAGACGACGATGGAGGAGAACGGACGTGGTGGTGGCCCCTGGAGGGATAGAGCGATCGATGCTGATTGAGATGTGTTTTTTTTTTCGCATGCACGGGTGCGGGTTTGGAGGTGGCTTCGATTTATAAAGACAAAAAAGGGAATCCAACACCGACTATGACTAGGACTAATAAAACACGAAACCGAATTCGAATAGAAGAAGAANTCGCATGCACGGGTGCGGGTTTGGAGGTGGCTTCGATTTATAAAGACAAAAAAAGGGAATCCAACACCGACTATGACTAGGACTAATAAAACACGAAACCGAATTCGAATAGAAGAAGAAGCAGATGTGACCAACAATTAGAAAGCTTACAGTCGCAGCAGGACGAAGGCGGCATCAGGGAGGCGACGTGGGATCTACGACGAAGAGCAGGTCGGTGGCGAAGATCAAACGACGGCGACGGCGACGGCGGACTCGTGCAGGCCGGTAACGAAGCGGATCTGCAGCGTGCTTGTCGAGGTGCAGAGCGGCGTAAGAGATCCGGCCGCGCAGACCGATCTGGGTGGAGGCGATTGCGAACAGGAGGAGGCGCTACGGAGAAGACGAGAGATGGTACAAATCTTGCGGAACTGATTTCAATCTTTTCAAAAATAATCGTGTCCGTTGACTCATATTCAAAGGTTTCAGATCGAACCCTTCTCCTTGGTAGATTCTCTCTGTCAGAGTGACTGCGGATCATTTTATATTTTCCTTTTTCTAGATAACTTTTATTTGGGGTCAGAATAATATTAAAAATTAAACACGATTAAAATAAGAAAGATAATTAATTTATATATATTATAATAAAATATTATGGTAAACTCTTTGTCTAAAAATATATTACGTTAAACATAAATTAATAAATAAATTAGTAACAAAATATAGAAAATTAATAATATACTAAAATTACATAAAAATTCATTAGAATTTATTGATTCAAATTAAATGTACTTAATTTATAAAAGATAAAATTAAATATAAAGAAAAAAAATTTAGTGAAGATGATTAACTTCAAAAAAAAAGAAAAAAAAAGTATGAAAGGAGAGAAAAAACATCAAATCAATCTCGTCAAATAAGAAAAAAACAAAAATAAAAAAGTGCAAATTGGAACCAATCGCCCAGAATTTGGGATCACGTGACCCCAGGTTCTGGGTATGAGGTTCCCTTTTGGGTTCTGGCAAACGACACATCATTTGCCAGAACCCACCAGAACCCAGGCCTGGTTCCGGTTGCCAAACCCAGCCCTAGATAACTGAGTTTTTGTCATCCTATCTATTACCTATATATAATACAAACATAGCCCCTCCAACATTCAACATTTTGTTAACCCAATAATAATAATAATAATAATAATAATAATAATAATAATAATAATAATAATAATAATAATAATAATAATAATAAAACAAATAAATAAATAAATCAACTAGAAAAATAATAATATGCTTGTTTCTTAATATATATATATATGCTAGAAACTATTTTTTCATTATTTGCCAGTTTGATATATTACATAATATATAAGACATAAAATAGGAAAATTAAGAAAATTGTTTTCTAATTATGATTGTAACAATTGTACATATATTAAAAAATTGGAGGATTCGCCACCCAACCCCACGATCTTTGGTCGTTAGTCCTTATTGGAATTTCAATAATATTATTTTTTTAACAATTAATATATTGATTTAACATTTAAAAATAAAACTTATAAAAAAATATTTCTCTTTTAAATATATGAAATGTTTAATTGGTCCCTCAGTCCCCTCCTGATTTCTCGGTCTTCGTCCGTCCATAGTTTTTTTAGTGAAAAGGGGGCTTAGGCCCAAAGGCCCTCGCCTATATTATTTAAAATTTAGTTGTGGTGGGCTCCCGATACATCTATACAAAGCAACGGTCATAACCCTGGCGGGGAATCTACAAAAGCATGGTGTCCGAGCGGAATAGCCATGACCTTCTTAGTTAACCAATCGGCGCAAAAATTTATTACATGAGCGGTGAATGTGCTGGATCGACGTGTCCCAGTCGCGCCACAGGAGTTGCTTGATGTCCACTAACAATGGGTAAAATCCAACTTGGTGCAGGATCGGTGCCGATATCCTCCTCCAGGAGCCACGCTGTTGTTTGGGCGTCAGTCTCTAAGAGGATTCACCTGAAACCTAGGCTCCTAGCCATCTGAATGCCATCCTTGATGGCCCACAGTTATGCAGTGAGAGTTGTTGTTACACCCAAGTTTTCAGTCGAATCCTGCTATCCAAGCTCCGTCCACTTCTCGCAGAAGGCCGTCTGCCCCTACTTTACGAGTCTGAGGATTTGAAGCACCATCAATGTTGAGTCTAATGTGTGTGTGTTCATATTGCAACTTGCTGGAATACAGATTGAGTTATTTTTCTGGAGGAGGCGATTGCGTTGTGTGCTCGAATCGAAACTGGCGGCAGTTGCTATAATTGCTTGAACTTGATCTGGAGGTAGTCGAAAATTTGGGACGAATAGAGTCTTATTGTGCCATGACCAGTGAAGCCAGCAGCCCACTGCAAATGTCAAGCACCACGGGATGTTGTGACCTTGGGTTTCTTTGATGGAGAGGCCTATCAATAACCATTCGCGCAGCAGTAGGTTGAAGAATTGATGCCACCTGGAGCGTGGGATGATGCCCTTCCAGTTATTGCTTGGGGATGGGCAATCTCTCAACACATGCAGTGTCTCTTCGGGGGCTTGTGAACAACGTGGACATAGGTTTGTTGATGAAATCCGACGATTTGCACGGAGTGTGTTGGTGATGAGGCTATCATGTGCAGCCAGCCATAGGAAGGTTCTGATTCTTTGTGGACCTTGCCAACGCCATATAGTGCTCCAAAGGTTATCTGACATCTCTGCAGGCATGGCTTGGAATAATGTATACGCTGAGTTAACACTAAATTTTCCATCTGGGCTCTAGATCCATGTGAATTTATCTCGACCTCTCGAACTATGTGGAGGGCATATTGCTGTAATATGCATATAAGTGAGGGAGGGAGGTGGGTTGCCAGAAGGTTAAGATCCCATGAATCATCCGGGTTGATGAATGACCTGATTGGGATTGGTCTTGGAGTCTCGGTAGAATGTTGTAAGTAGTTTAAGGGTCTCTCTGCTTGCAGTATCCAAGTGTCTGACCAGGAATCTGTTGTGGAGCCATCTCCTATGCAGTGTCCAATGGAGTTTGCAATTTTTGGCCAGGTTTTCGCATAGTGCACGCCAGTAGCTAGATGCATTGTCTTTTCTTGTGAATGAGAGCCGGTTATGGGGACACCTTCATATTTATGGAGTAGGACTTGTGACCAGAATTAATGCGGGTGGTTAATGATCCTCCAACATGCTTTGGCTATGAAAGCTTCGTTTGTCATCTTGAGTGACCTGGCGCCGAGGCCTCTGAGCGAAGTTGGGAGAGTGACTACTTGCCAGTTAATCGGGTGAAGTTTGCGGACGTTGTCTCCATGACCCCACAGGAAATTCCTGCACGATTTTTCAATTTCATCAAGAATGCTTACAGGGAGTTTTGCAACTGCATGGTGTACATGGGTAGAGTGGAAGCTACTGAGTTGACAAGGGTGAGCCTGCCTATGAATGACAATGTTGACGCTGACCAACTGGAGAGCCAATTTTTGACTTTTTCGACAATACTCCAATAAGTTTCCTTCGTGATCCTTCCATGTATGATCGGGACTCGTACCTTCCTAGATTGTCAGTAACATTGAAATTGCATAGTTGTTGTATTTTTCTTTTTATAGTTGGCATGACATTTTTGGAGAAGAACAATGTGGATTTCAGGGGGTTTAGATGCATTCCTGAAGCTGTGGAAAAGGACGTGATGGTCTTGAGGACAGTTTGTATGTGGCTTGGTGTGGCTTCGGTGAAGAGGAGGAGGTCATCCGCTAACATTAGGTGCGTGATTTCCGGCCCTGTTCTCCCTAATTTGATGGCAGACCATTCTCTCTCTACGAGTAGCTTGCTGATGATATGCCCTAGCCTTTCAATGCATAGAGTGAATATGTAAGGGGACACTGGACACCCCTGCCTTACACCTCGGGTTGGATTGAAGGCGTGCGTGACTTCTCTATTACACAACACTTGAGCGGTCGACATGGATACGCATTCCATGATGACTTTGCGCATGGGAGTCGGGATACCTGCATCAAGGAGTGTATCATTAATAAAACTCCATTCTAATCTATCGAAGGCTTTAGCGAGATCAAGCTTCATTGCAACAAATGCTTTGCGTCCCTTTAAGGTTCTCATGAAATGTATAGCTTCCTGTGCCACGACAATATTATACTGGATGAGTCTGCTAGGGACCAATGCTGACTGGTTGGGAGCGATGAGGTGCGGCATTGCACTTTTGAGGCGGTTGGCAATGGTTTCCGTCACAATTTTGAATATTACATTACACAAGCTAATGGGGCAAAAGTTGTTCACAGTTTCTAGGTAGGGTCCCTTGGGGACGAGCACGATAAGTGTATGATTCAGTGGAGAAGGAGTTTGAGGGTATGTCCGACATTGAAGGTGGTCATGATCGATATAGAAGCTGGAAGTGGTTTACCACATGACTTCGGAGTGTCACAGCATCTGTGCACCAGTTTTCATCATTGATCTTGAAGGCTTCAATTTTCAGTGATCTTCTTTTGGTGACGGCCCTGGTGTGAAAGTACCTGGTATTTCGGTCACCTCGTTGTACCCATGTTGAGCGAGACTTTTGGAACCAAAGTACTTCCTCTGGTGAAGGACCTGCTCCAATTCGCTCGATATTTCAGCTTCAAGCTGTGTGAGGAAAGGGTTCCAATTTGTTGAGAATGCTTGCGCTTTTTGGATACCCCCTATGCGCACTAGAAGCGTACGCTTCCGGAATATAATATGACCAAATACTTCCTTGTTCCAGATACTAATGCCGTGTTGGAACTTTTTGAGGTTTGCTTCAATAGGATAAGAAGAAGACCATGTTGAGGATATGAAGGCTCCAAATTTTGGGTGTTCCTGCCATCCCGCAAGGTAACGAAATGGTCTTCGCTAGTTGTTTGGTGCATGGCCATGGAAATCAACTATGAGTGGGTGGTGATCTGATTTCAGTCGTGGGAGGACCAATACTGAGCCATCCTCAAATGTGGATCTCCATGTTGCATTGGCTACAACCCTGTCAAGTCGCTTGAACACCCTATCGTAGGCTCCAGATTGTCCTCCTTGCCAGGTGAACCAAGGATCAGAGGCTCCAAGGTCCATGAGCCCACAAGCATCTAAAGTATTTCTGAAGCTTGACCCCGTTGCATGATTGTATGGTGCTCCTCCTCTCATTTCATTCTCCGAGATTATGTCGTTGAAGTCTCCTAAAATCAGCCATGAATCTTGGACATTAATGGAGATGTCAGCGAGTTCCTGACAGAGCGTTCTACTGATGCCTTCGTTGGGATTGCCGTAGACAATTGTGACCCAGGATTGATACCTTCCATCGCCTTGTATCCAAGCGTGGATGCATTTTGACTTGATGATGAGTGAGGAGACTTGAACTCTGCCTCTTCTCCACAGGAGCCAGATGCCAATTAATGGAGATGTCAGCGAGTTCCTGACAGAGCGTTCTACTGATGCCTTCGTTGGGATTGCCGTAGACAATTGTGACCCAGGATTGATACCTTCCATCGCCTTGTATCCAAGCGTGGATGCATTTTGACTTGATGATGAGTGAGGAGACTTGAACTCTGCCTCTTCTCCACAGGAGCCAGATGCCGCCAGAGAAGACATTGGCTTCCAATCTAGAGGAATCAAACTCCATGAAGCTTCGGATGACATTATCTGCTCTCCTGCCGCTTATTCTTGGTTCGACTATTGCGACAACATCTGGGTCCCATTGTCGGATGTATTCCTTCAGGGAATTCCTAAATAGCGAACTTCCTGCCCCCTAGAATTCCAAAAAAAAATCCGCATTAAATAATAATGATAATGTTGGGATGCGCGAGGCTACCGCGCGCTTAGGAATCTTGCAACTGGAGCTGGTTGCTCCTCTCTATCACCAGGGCCATTGGAGTTGCATCGTCAGGCAATTTCTCATGGGGTGCATTGAGGTACATTAAATTAGCTCTTTTTAGAATGGTATTCATACTTCTTTGTTAGAGAATCAACTGCTTTTGACAAATAATTAATCAATCTTTTGTAATGAACAATTAGTTTGTGTTACTTCTATTTTAGTAAAAATTTTAATCTTTATTAGAAATCTTTGCCTTTAATATTAAAATTAACAAACATCATATAAACTAATTTTGTATGAATAAAATTAAATATTATAGTTTATAAGATTATATCGAATAATAGGAAATTGATTTTATGTCGGGTCGGATTCGACCCGACTAGTACCTTACTCAACCCGACGGCTAGTACATTGTTCAACCCAACTTTATTTGGTTTGGTTTGAGTGCTCGGTTCATCATGTTGAACCATCTCATGAACACCTCTAAATTTCATGGAGTAATTTTCATCAATGATCCTTAAAGGCTTAAACAATGTCTATGATACATTTTTTAATTTTTTTCTCTTTTTCACCTTAAGTCCAACTTTGGTTATTTTACCTGCTATGTCCTATAGTAGATTATTTCTTTATTTTTTCTACATAAGTAGATTCATATGAATATTATATATCATCATTATAATATGATGTCATATCAAACTTCTCCCTATAATGGAAATAAAGTTCATGTGATTAGCACAAAACTGACATTATATTGCATTAAGTTTTTGCAGGATTAGCGGTTCTGGTGCAAGGATAAAAGAGATAATGGAAATAAAGTTGGAGGATTATTTATGAAAATTATCCACACTCCATTCTTCTCATTTGAAATTGTATCAATACAAGTAGTAGATGTATGAACAATAAGGATTACATGTATAGGTCATGGCAAGAAAGGTACTGGGATTCAACTTGCAAAAATATAATAAAAAGATATATCAACTCATCATTAAAATAAATATCATATATCAAGAAAATTATGTTACAATTTTTTTGTCAACGAAGCTAGCATATAGAACGATAGAATTTGAGCATTCGGTTGGAAATGTGGAGTGGGAAAGTAAATATTATGGTAATAAATTAATATGACGAGGCACTTGATCCTCGTTTCAAGTCTCAATAAATTATGAACCCACTGAAAACTCTTTTAGCTCCGTTACAGAGAGAGAGAGAGAGAGAGAGAGAGAGAGAGAGAGAGAGAGAGCTCCTTCGTGCATGTCAGACGAGAACGAGAGAGTGAGAGTGACAGAGGGAAAAAGTAATTTCATCATTTTAAAGAAATAATAGCAATCAAATTCGGCATTCAACTTGCAATGAGAAGATGATACATATTCATGGTAGCAGAATATGACTCTGTGATGACAGTTGAAATTCTGAAATGCCCTTCCTTGGTAAGCCCACACCTCAGGAACATAGTCGATGAGATCCTTGAACAATCCACAATGGAGATCACAACACAATTCTACGATGTCCTACGAGAAGCAAATTCACGCGCTAACTGGCTTGCAAGACTTGCCAACAAGATCACCACCTCCAAGTAGGAACTCCAGTCCCCACCAATGAGTCTGGTTCCCATCCTCTTTGAAGACATCGTTGGGACGACGACCGTACCCACCTTTTAATTATGCTTTACTCTCAGGCTTAGGTCTATTTAATTATCAAAAAAAGAATTAGATGTATAAAGTATAAAAATGTTGGTGTTGTTTGAGTTGTGCCTTCATTTTACACACTCCATTGTTTATTATCTCATTCTTTGGGCCTACATCTATCATTGAATATTTGGTTTTTCAGAAACGAGATTGTTTGGAAATATTTCCTAAAACAACATCAATTTCAAATAACAGAAAAAGAGACAAATGCCAACAAATGCAAGGGACAACAATGCAATAATGAAAAATGAAAATAACATGCAGCAATTCCGTTGAATAATGCCATATAAAACAGCAATAACAAGCAATAAAACAACACTTTTTTTGTTTGGAAACACCATAATTACAACATAGAAGAGAAGAAAGAGGGGAATGATAGAACTTCGGTCTATCAAGCTTCGCCTGTACTTGGAGAGTCGGAGATATCACCAAATGATGATGCCGATTAGAGAGATTGATGTTTGACATTTTCAAACAAGTGATTCGGATATAGAATCGCGACAATTTGACCATGAAAAGAACTCTATTAAGGACTCAAACATAATGAACGAGAGATTAAATACACTACGACAATTAGAAAGAGGATAAGAACTAAGAAGGAAAATTTAAAATTAACAAAAACTCTCTCGGATCTCAAATTAAATGAGTAAATTATCTGGTTGTCTTGACTCAATATCGGGTCCATTGGTTTGGGTTGGGTGAAACGAGTTTGAAAATTTCAAACTTGTACTCCAATCATAGGAGATAGGTTTTACGTTGGGTCAGATTCGACCCGACTAGTACCTTACTCAATCCGACGATTAGTACATTACTCAACACAACTTTGCTTGAGTTGGTTTGAGTGCTCGAATTCATCGTGTTGAACCATCTCAGTGAACATCTCTAAACAATTCAAACTTCTCTCTGTCAATTGTATGTTAAGATCGACGCCCGATAAAGAAAATCAACTTCATATAATGTAGCACAAAACTGACGTTATATTTTTTATTATAATTATGATGTGTGATGTTTATGCATATGCAATAAGCTTTTGCAGGATTAGTGGTGCTGATGCAAGGCAAAAAGAAGTCAAAGGATAAAAGAGATATTGGAAATCAAGGTTGGAGGATAATTTATGAAAATTATCCAAACTCCATTCTTTTCGTTTGAAATTGAATCAGTACAAGTAGTAGACATATGGACAATAAGGATTACATGTATAGGTCATGGCTAGCGAGGAACTGGAATTCAACTTGCAAAGTGAAGAGGATATAAATTCATGATAGAAAAATCCGACTCCATGATGACAGTTGAACTTCTGAAGGATTCTTCCACGATCAGCCCACAACTTAGGAACATTGCCAATGAGATCCTCAAAGAAGCCAAAACGAGGATCACAACACAATTCTACCAGGTCCTACGAGAAGTAATTCATGCGATGATTGACTTGCTAGACTTGACGAGAAGATCATCACCTCCGAGCAGGAACTTCAATCACCACCAATGAGCCTAGGTGGCTTAAATCCAAGGTAAAAAATCAAAGGTTAATTTTGCATGGACAAATTATAAAAATGAAAATAAGTTTATATTTAACAACCTCCTTTATTTAAATTCATGTGGATCAATTCAAAGCATAGTTTAGACCAACAAAATTTAGTTATCAAAATTAATCTTGTATGCTCACTTGAATCATATGAAATATCTCAATAATAGGACAATGAGTCCCAAAGTATGAAGAATGTAAGAATCCAAAGTAATATTTAGGGAAATGTTAATCTCACATGCGATCATATTACTAGGCTTAGGTCTCTAATTATAAATAAAGGATTAGAAGTATAAAGTATAAATAATTTTATGCTTTGTTGTTTGAGTTGTGTCTAATCTTTTTACACACTCCATTATTTATTATTAGATTCTGTGGGCCTACAACTATCATTGCAACATTTGGTTTTTTAGCTCGTAGTTTTATCATTTTTCTTCTACCAATGTGAGGTAAGTTCATCATAGTTGCATTCTTTTGACTTTGTTAACTAGCTCTTAAACCCTGATGGTTAACACTATAAGAAAAGTCCAAATTTGCTACAAAAATTTGTGACGGTCGAATATCCCTCACAAATTGTGATAGAAATTTCTAACGGGAAAAAAATCCGTCAGAAATTCTGATGTGTTTTAGATTTGTCAGAATTTCTGAGGGATTGAGCACCCGTCAGAATTTTTGACGGTTCATAACTGTCAAGCTTTCTGATAAGCAGGGTACCCATCAGAATTTCTGACGGGCATCGCACCCGTCAAAAATTCTGACGGGTCTGCACCCGTCAGAATCTCTATCGGTTTTTGAGCTCGTTAGATATTCTAACGAATCTTGCCCGTCAGGAATTCTGATGAGCATGTGACCCGTCAGAATTTCTGATGGGCAGGTAACCCGTCAGAAATTCCAAACATGTGAACCCCTTTCGCCTCCCATGATTGAACATTAAATCCGTGAGGGGAAAAATAATTTTTTTATTTTTGAGCGATTATTTCCGTCAGAAAATCCGTCACAAATACTGCTATATATATCTCCCCCTCTTCTTCTCCCGCTCATGAAATTTTCTATTATTGGCACCTTGCATCTTGCTATTTCTTTAGTCTTCCAAGTCTTCTCCAGCAAAGGTAATTTTCCTTTATTTTTTTTAAAGTCGCCGAGACCCTGCGCCAGCACGCTCAAGGGTCATCGGACCCCTGCGCGTGCTTGTGTAGGGGTTCATCGGGACCCTGCGCGACCTCGCCCAGTGGGCTCCTGCACGCGATGTCACAAGCCCACCTGGGATCCTGCACGATCGCGCAGGGCCCTTTTTTTAATCCTTCTTTTAAGTTTATACATTAGTTTAATGTTAATTTAATGTTTAATGGTTGTTAATTTTATGTTGTCTAATTTAGTGTAATATTATTGCTAATTTAATGCATTAGTTTAATGTTGATTATTTTATTGTTTTATTTATGTAATTTAAATTTATGTGATAATCATTTAGTGTATTTATTGTTATTTTTAATTTTACTTGTTAATTTAAGCTATTGATTTATTATTATCTATTGTTAAAAATAGCTAATTGATTGTGAATTTTTTTGAATATTGCTTACTTATTTAATTT
>LTAE01008926.1:0-11214 GCA_001647135.1 Pontederia paniculata
TCACTTACAAATTTATGATCATTCAAAATATTCTCGGGATCCTAGATTCAACAATCTCCCCCTTTTTGATGATTACAAATTCATAAGAGTGAACTCAGGGTTAGTTATAAACATAAACCATATTCAAAAATTTTAACTAACCATCTATGCTCCCCCTTAGTCAGATATCTCTCGTTTCAGAAAATCTTTCCCTCAACACATGCATATTTTCAGAACAATACTCCCTCTTAGCTAATGCATATATTCAGAATATACCAATAAGCATGCTCAATAATATAACTCATGCACTCAATATTCAGAAATACTGATAACTTCATGCAATTCATTTCTGAATTTTTCATTTAAACGAAAATATTCATTACATTCATTTAGATTTAGAAAATCTAAAATGTTACAAATATTCTAACTAAGTTTCGTGATGTTTGAAAGATAATTTAGTTGCTTAAAATTTTATATAGAGAAATTTAGAATTTGAGATGGATTAAAATGAAATAGGACTTTAAGTCCAATCAAATAAGACTCTTAGTTTCCCGTTCGAATCAGACACGGTGTTTTGTTTATTTTGACCGGGTGTTACAACTACCAAACTAACTATTGCTTAAGTCAACAACATATTTTTCGGTAGTTGTTGTTAAGTTAACATAGTACTCAAGGTTGTTAAGATCGTAGGATCGAAGGAAAGTTGCAAGATCGATAATCGAACAAGGATCGTTTGATTTTGTGAAATATCTTATGAAGATCGTAAAGATCTTATGAATTAGATCATAAGATCGATAGAGGATTAAAATATAAAAAGATCGTAAGATAGATAGTAAATGATCGAGATTTTAATAATTTTGATAGTATTGACGCTATGTGTGCAGTCGTTACAAATGGAAAATTTCCTGATTTATAATCCCGTTCCCAACTCACCATAAGAAAGGGGAGCAAGATATAAACTCGTCCGAAATATGCTCATCGTAACGGACTCGCATACTAGCGCAGTAGCGCGGTACTGAGACATGTGTCGCATGTGCTGACGGCGGAGTGCAATAGAAGCGGGAGAACAGCCTCGTGGTTTCCATACTTTAAACTTCTTACCATCCCCTCCCGTCAAATGCATGCTCTCTCTCTCTCTCTCTCTCTCTCTCTCAAAACTTCTTACCTCCATCCCCTCAAAATGCATGCACTCTCTCTCTAAACTTCTTACTTCTTACCACCCCCTCCAGTCAAATTCATGCTCTCTCTCTCTCTCTCTCTCTCTCTCTCTCTCTCTCAAAACTTCTTACCATCCATCCCCTCAAAATGCATGCACTCACTCTCTAAATTACTTACTTCTTACACCCACCCACCCCCAAATGCATGCACTCTCTCTCTCCCCTGAAACGTCCGTCACTGCTTACAGCTTACAGCGACCCCTTTCTGTCTCCTCTTATTACTTTCTCTCTCCTCTATGCAAGCCACTCACTCCCACTCCCCACCCCTATAAATACAAAGCACAAACCTATGAGTTGATGATGCCTGCGTGACTCTCGTTCTTGTCCAAGTATTTGATCCAGCATCCAGCAGCAGCATCGGCAGCAGGAGGGATCGTAACGCTAACGAATTCTCTATTTGCAGGGATCAGCTGGGCGCTTTGTTATTTAATTAAAGGGATCGGAATGGGAGGAGGAGGATGGACGGAGGGTCTGAAGCCTGTGGCCGGAATGGTGGTGGTGCAGATGGTGTTCGCTGGGGTGAACGTATTTTACAAGTTCGCGGTGAACGACGGCATGGACATGAGGGTTCTGGTGGCGTACCGCTACCTCTTCGCCACTGCCTTCTTGGCCCCTTTTACCTTCTTGGAAAGGTATGCACATCCTGCAGGTGTTGCTTTCATGCATTCATGCATGCATGATTCTCCCTGATCCTACTTAATTAGAAGCTTAATTGCTTTCTTGCAGATATCAAACGATGGTGGACAAATGTACGATTTGTCCCCGAGTTTTTCCCTTTTTTTTTTCTTCTGTAATCGGATCCCTATTTCTCTTTATTTTCACTGCATGTTCTTCTCTATTTCACTTCTCCTCTGTGCCCCTTCTTCTCTTCTTCCCCGGCCTTTGGTGGGGATCAAGCTAAGAGATGACTCTTGATTCATGCATCATGTGCTAATTCTTTTCAGAAAGTTATTGCAGATTCCATGCATTAAATATTGACGTTTTAGAGGAATTTATCACTTATAGCTTAACTAATGTGTGTGTCTGTATTATATATGTTTCTCTTTCTTCCTGACGGAACTCATTAGACATTTTTGTACTTAATTACGTGCAGGAAAAATCGACCAAATATGACATGGAAGGTTTTAATGTTGGCATTCTCGTGCGGGTTGTTCGGGTACGTATGACGACGTCGTTCCAAATCTAAGATCATAATATTTAGATTCCCTCTTTTCCCTTGTGTTCTTCTACGTTTATGTCGTGACCTCTCAAGTTTTGGTGGTCGTTTCACGAGAAAGATACATGCGTGGATCTCTCTCTCTCTCTCTCTACATTAGACGGAAGACCAAAAATTGACGACACCTTGTGTGCGGTGTGCCCAAGAGAGGGTGATGCATGTTTAAGCATATTTCCAAGATGCATTAAAGGGCATTTATATCTCCTTTGTCATCAATTTAAAAGCAGCTACATGCCATAGATATGATTTCTTCTTCCATAATACAGAACGGAAACGGACAAATGTGAACAAACTTTTTGTCTTCCGTTACAACAACAGCGAACAAACTGATCACCAATTAAGCGTCTTCGAGACACCTTTGATGTGTAATTGCTATGTGTCATTTGTTTTCTATTGGTATTGTCCGATATTATTCTATTCAAGTGAAGATTGTGTGACTTTACTAGTGAAAATTCTCTAACTAAATATAAGCAATTTATCTCCTCTTGTGTGACTTTTTCCTTACAGGTACAGATATTGCTTTGAACACTAAACTGAAGTACTCTTAATTTGCAGGGGCAGCTTGTCACAGAATCTATACCTGTCGAGCATTCGACTCACGTCTCCAACATTTGCAGCAGCCATGGGCAACCTGATTCCAGCCATTACCTTCATTTTGGCTGTGGCATTGAGGTACCTGCATGCATGCTACTGATCTTTTACACTTTTGTCTGTTCAGTTCTTTTAATAGACTCCAAGTTCTCACTGTATGCATATTTGTTTCTTCTTTTCCTTGCTTGGAAAGACTGGAGGCACTGCATATCGGTTCAGTATCCGGGCAAGCTAAAGTTCTCGGAACCCTAATAGGTGTTGGTGGTGCAATGCTCCTTACCTTCTACAAGGGGGCGGAATTCAACATCTGGCACAGGGATCTCAACCTGTTCAGCCCTCACCACACTACTGCTGCAGGGAGCACTACACATCAAGATTCGGGTAATCGCGTAGCCGGTTCACTTTTTGGTACTCTGAGTTGTTTAAGCTATGCAATTTGGCTGATCATTCAGGTGAGCCAATGGAGATCGGAGCCTCCCTACTTGTCAATCAGCATGCAGGCTCTTCACTGTTTGTTTACTTTGCATGCAGGCTAAGTTGCACGAGGTGTACCCTTTTCACTACACTGGCGCGGCCTTGATGTGCTTGATGAGCGCCGCACAGTCTGTTCTCTGTGCTATCTGCTTGGAAAGAGATTGGAGCATGTGGAGGTTCGGATTCAACATCAGACTCTTCACTGTTCTATACACTGTAAGCACTCTTTCTTTCTCTCTCTCCCTCACTGCATGCAAGCATCCATTCACTGTGTTGCATACAGCTTGATCCAGTGGTACTACTCCATATCGATCAACAGCACTGTACCTCATATCTATTGGCGTTTGCAGGGCATTGTGGCGACCGGAGTGAGCCTTGTGGTGATGAACTGGTGCATCGCCAAGAGGGGCCCCTTGTTTGCTTCTTCCTTCAACCCTCTGATGCTTGTCATCGTGGCGGTCTTGAGCTCTGTTCTTCTTAACGAGAAGTTGTATCTGGGAAGGTACGTTGGACACAAATTTCATGTTCCAAAAGTTCTTTCTTTTTCTTTTTACATTTTAATTTGTTGTTGGTGACTGTAGTATACTTGGAGCTGCACTTATTGTGGTTGGACTCTACATGGTCATCTGGGGCAAGAAAAGAGAAGCAGCAAAAGTTAGCGAGATGCCGCAAGAGGATTCCATAAAAGTAGTCGTTGAATCCGGGCACAAAGAGCTGCAAGAAATTGGGAACAGCAAACCTGTTGTTGATTCTACTGAACCCAAAGTCTAAAGATGAAATCCTAGTTACAAACTATATAGGGGGGATAATTGATCTGGAATTAATTATTCCGCAGACATGAACAAGAAATGATGACATGCATGCATTGGAACTTGTACATTTATGCGTACTTCCGGTTACTTTTGATGGTCTGCAAGACAGCATAGAGCTTGAAGTATGAGTTTTTCCTTTGAAAGAGGAGAGAAGGGACAGAAGACAGAGAAGTGGTGTGAATTGGAATGTTCTCTACATCATTGTAGCTACCCAACAATCATTAGCTATTTGTGCATTTCCCTTTTCATTTTTGTACTTGGTCAATTTTGATTTTAGGAAGCTCTTAAACTAGGAACATGATGAAATGAAATAGATTTTGAAATATATGATATCTTTATAAATATAGTGTTACGACTTATCGAAATAAATAATGTTAGAGAGAAGTATATACATAGCACGATTTTTTACCCAAAATTATGCATAGTTTTAATAAAAATATTGCCGATGTTTTTTAAACTAAAATTACGCATAGTAAAAAGTGATGTGGCGTAGATATTTTTTGTAGCATACTCATTTTCTGCATATATATGAAAAGAAAAAAAAAATATGTGGAACCAATATCTACTCCGTACCTATCGAGTAGAATAAATTTCAAAAATTGTAGTCCTCCTTTAATTTCACTTTATAAAAGAATAAAGTAGAATTAAAAAAAGTACACGATACTTTATATCTATGAAGTTAATTGAGCTCCACAAGTTAAGAACTTCTTAACCCGTACGAAAATATTATGTCATGCAAATTTTCAAAAGATACAGCTTAATACTAATACACATGGAAACAAGAGTCGATTGACCCTGCATTTTGTACTGCCTTCTAGGACTTGCTAGATGAACTGAAGCAGAGTTATCAGATTGTTTAAGCCAAAATAGTGTTACTACTTGAGAAAATGAGAGTTCAATCCTGACAATCAATTTTTTTGGATTAGGGGTCATGTTAATGTCCCTATTAACAATCTCTAAGAAACCTAAATATGGTTGAACAAATTACTTGCATAAATAATTAGTCTTGGAATACGTTTGATTTGATATTCCAAAATAAATCTAGATGATCAAGTTGCCCTTTGAACACGTTTCAATACACTGGCATAGCAAACGTGCATTATTTGCTTTTAAAGCATGTAATACATGTTGTCATCTGTTTATAGACAACAGAGTACGGGGTAAAATATTATTAGAAGCACACACTTGCAGTAGGTGTTGGAATTGACGGTGAACCTGAGCTTGCGGAGACCTTCCCCTCATCTTTACTGCATTGCCAGCTTGTTTTGAGACATACTGGCGCCTCATCAAGAAGCTGGGAGGTGCTCACAAGTGAGGTTGGAGCTGCTAAAGCTAATTTTGCCTTCATGCGGATGCGTTCTGACCTCGAACCAATGACCTGACCTATGATAGAAGCTGCTAGTGTTACTGCCATAGCAGTCTTTGGCATCACCACCGACTTTCTAAGCATGGCAATGAATGGCACAGCAGCATGGACAGCAACAAACCATTGAGGAGAAAACTTTGTTGTATGCTCTCTCCATATTCCGAGGGGTACATTCACTGCCATGCCTAGCAATGCAATTGCTAACATTTTTGCTGGCAACGACTGCGGACGAAGGGTCTTCACCAGAGCAGTACGGGCAAGCGCTGCACGGGCAGCCACTACAGCAGGAGGACACTTGAGTTTTACCCCTTTTGGAGGCTGCAAGACCTTCGCTACAAGAGGTAATACAGAGTTGACTGCCCTATAAGACTTTGCAATGGGGCACTGCCCTGTTTGAAGCCATTCATCGCTTAAAGCTTCATGTTTTGAACCATTTCCATTCTGGAAATATAGAAGAAACAAAAGCAACAAGATGAGGATCGAAATCAAATGCTATGTACTATAAAATCGCGAATTGAAAAAAGAATTCTATGAAGGAACAAGGCTCCAAAAAATACAAAAGGTAAAATTATGTATTTCAAATGGTGTATGTCGAATATACCCAAAATACTTCATGTATGACTAACATGATAGCAACATAGAGTACATGAATCTGTGTAGAAGTAGAACCATTTGAAACATAACGTAATAACCTGTGAAGAATGCTTTCTTGAGGAATTATCATTCTCCTTCCATTTGTTCGAGAAGTGGTTAAATCCAAAATATCCGCCCAGAGCTGAGAGACTGATAGTGGCTGTTTTTGCTGCCAAGGGATTGAATTGCAATGCAGGCTTAGGCAATGAATTCTCATGCACATATTTCTTTTCTGAAAGTGGGAGAACTCCATCTTGTCCATGGAATAATTTGAATGCCAAATTAAAATTGGGAGCATCTTCAAATATTGGTCCCTTGGCTCCAGGAATCTAAGAAACAAAAAAATGAGAGTGATGCAAGATGGAATTTTTCACAATCACTAACACATTTCAACCGGAAAAGCAAAGAAAAAAAAACTTACATGGAAAGAAAAATTGCCCGAAGAAGCAAATGAAAAGTTTGTTGCCGCATTGATGTTCCTTAAAAAAGGGCATCTCTGGACATTTAGATGAGCAATCAGATTCTCAGATGACGATTCACTTAGGAATTCACAGAAGACCTCCATCTCCGAGCAGTCCTGAACATTTCAACAGCGATTTTAGATTACTTAAGGAGAAAAGATATTGCAATTATTAAGCCGTAAAAGAAAAAGCAGTAAAGTTAGGAATCAGAATAGATGAGAGACATGCAGTAGAAAGCAAACGCAAATCCTGTTGTACTGTAACAAAATAAAATGCACGTAGTATCAAATGTTATCTTTTGCAAAAGGCAATTGCGAATTCTTGCAAAATTTTGCAAACAATCACTACATATTATGAAACAGAAAAATTCACGAAAGTGAAACTATTGAAGCCTAATCTTTTCAAAAGTCTTCCAATTTGCGCACGACATTTGTGACATGATTGCATTTTTTATTACAAATTATGATACAGAAATCACTCCGCCAACTAGTTCATGATAAAATTCACAATGCAACAGCAATAGGGAAAGATGCATAAACTTTAATCCGTAAAACCACTGCGATGAAAACTTAAACCTGCAACAACCCCTCAAAGACACCTATTGATGACCTTTTCCCGACGTAACCAGTGGTAAAACGGACAATGAAAATAAGTTTGATTCAGATCTAAATATTTGCAAACCAAGCAAGAAATTTTATTGAATATTCACTCAAATCCAACAAGCACCTTGGCAGACGGCAATGAGATTAAGCAAAGCAATCAATATGATTGTCCAAAGAAACACGAACAGTGTGAAAGAAAAAAAAAGTAAACAGGGAATCGATCAAATCAACAATATAAAATTAGGGGAAAACAGATGAACACCGTCAAGGAAGCAGGCTCTAGCGAAAACTGTTGGGTCAAAACTCTCTCTTCAGCCAAGAACTCCGCCAGCAGCAGCGGCGGCAGCGGCAGGCGGCAGGCGGCAGACGGCGGAGAGAAGAGTGTGGACGCCTGCGGTCTTCTTGTTTATTTGTGTTTAATTAACTAAATGCGTCCAGGATTCATGGAAGGAAGGAACGCGCCGCGATGCAATTCGTTCGTTTCTGATCTTAATCAGCAGTGCAATTTTGGACCGTCGGATTTATGTGGTAGGAAGGTGTTGGACACGAGTCCTTTGGTAATAATTTTTGGATTAAGGGTTGATAATAGTCCTCCAAAATTTGACGATTCAAAGGAGGATTTTTCTTTTTAATTGAAATCTCAAGTGGAATCTGGGCCTGATTCCACCTGGTTCTGCCAAATGCGAATCATTTGCTAGAACCCGAGGTGAAACCAGACTACCAGAATCTGGGATCACGTGATCCAAATTCTGATGGCCCAGGTTTCTGCTTGCAGCAGGAACTTGACGGTTTCACCCAGTAACACCTTTTTCCTTTTCTTTTTTAATTATTTGATCTGATGTGACATCTTTTTTTAACTATTCCTTTTCTTTTTTATTTCTTTTCTCCTTTTACTTCTTTTTGTTTTACTTTTTAATTTATTTTAGCTTTACGTTTTAATTTAAATTTTTAATATTTAATCTTAAAAAGTAAAAATTGATTTCATATTAATTAATATTAAAATCTAAAATTATTTGTACCATACTTTTAATAAAATATTTTATATATTATCCTTCCTTGTTTATTTATTAAACATTATTAATTTAATTTTAAAAGTTAATGATACTAATATTAACGTATTTATATACTTTTACTTTTAATTTATTATGATATATTTATTAAGTATAAAATTTCATCATGTATAAAATTAAAAGTTATAATATATACGTTTTTAGCTTTTAAAAGTAATAACGTTTAATTTTATTAGTTTGCTATTAATGTATAAAATTATTAACATTTATTCTGATTGTTAACGTTTATTAAAATTATTAATATTTTATTAAGATCATTAATATTTTTTATAATTATTAACTCAACATCTTCTAATTGAAATTATTAACATTTTTTAAATATTATATATTAATTTTAGACTAAGTTAATAATATAATTTTAAAATATTTTATAATAATAAGATTTACTGAAAATAATTTTTTATGTCTCAAAATAATATTATTATTTTTATTTTTAATTAATATATTTATTTAAAAAATAATTCTATATTTTTAGGTTCTCACACGGTTCATCCAAACACCCCCTAGAACTTAACATCATTAGTTCATCCAAACACAGTTAGAACTAATCTATCAAATCAATCTATGTAGTGGAACCCGGAAAACTCCAGATTCTCTATCCAAACGCAACCAAGGAGTCGGTCTGTGAAGAATTATGCTCCTTCGAGCTCGCATTAAAGTTGAAATGTGAGCACGAGGAATGGATGAAGACCCAAAAGGAGAAGGTTCACTTTCGCCAACCCAACCGGAATAGAGCTAGAGTTGATGACAGAAGACATGAAAAAGCCCTTGATAAGAGAGAGCACCGTCGGGAGGAATATGTGAAGCATTACCGGCCTCGGGAAGGACAACAACAATAATGGACTAATAAAAAAGCCTATTTGCACTATCAACGGTACCGTGTGGGAGAATGTCGCCTTAGAACTAGAGTGTGCATTCGTTGTAGGAAGCACAACTACTACATAAGGGATTGCTTGGAAGCAAGGATGGCTCCTCAAGCTTCTAAAGATGTAGGAGGTCCCTTGAGGTTGGTACAATCCCAGATATATGACATGGTAGCCGAGCCGGAGTTGGAACCACATATCTATGACTCTATAGGTACGCCTATTGAACCTTATAGAAACTGACTTTATTCTTAAGGAGGTTATCCAGGATATAGATAAAGAAATAATATTCCTTAATGAAGAAACAAAAAATTCTAAATGATAGAATGATAAATGTCAAGACTAAATTCGATGACGAATTTAATTTTAAGAAGGTTATGATGTAACACCCCAAAATGATCCTCGATCTACGCGGGTCATGTCCACCTCGAACACTGGCCGTATTGTATCCAACGCAGGAGATAATGCGAAACTGGGGTGTCAACGCGGGCCATGTTCCAGCATGACACGAGCCGTGTTGATGTGGAATACGGATGTAGCTAAAAATGGACCATGTTCATATAGGACGCAGACTGTGTTGACACATGGCAGAGTCTAGATTGGAGTTGAATTGAGATTATGAACTTAATTATATTTTAAATTGACTCGACACCCTAATCATGCCAATATAAAAGCCTAGTCATGAAAATATTTCCCTTAAGACCTATTAGTTGTCTGCCCCAACTGTCAAGTGATTCTTCTATCACATCTCTTCTCTTTCCTAGGAATTTTCTTTCTTCAGTGTCAAGAATTGTGTCAGGAGAGCTTGACAGAGACGACGACACATGGAGGAGGGAGAAGGCAACAACACGTAGAACGAGGAGTGAGAAGGATGACATTGCATGCGAAATGAATAGGTGATAATCCTCTCCGAAAAATATATGTAATTAGGATCATTAGAGAGAATCAATAATTGAGTTTTAAGCGATTAATGATGATTGTTGAAAAAGGCTTTCAGTGGATTTATTCATTGTTATTTGGATTCTTATTATTTTTGAGATTTGAGAATTTTTCATATATGATTTGTTGAATCTAGGATCCCGAGGTTGTTTCGATGATCACAAATTTGTGAGGGAACTTAGTTTGGACTGATAAGCTTGTTGAGTTAATTTTTGAAATACAAGATATTCAGGTTCAGAGCATGATAGGTCGACCAAAGTTAAAGAACGAACGACATATGCACATAGAAGATATATCAGAAGAACTCTATGTGTGTAGTGGTCGTCCAAAGCATGTGAAATGGTCGACCAATGTTGGAGGCAAAGGTCTACAAAGTAAAGTCAAAGACTGAACGGTCGATCGAAGAAATTGAGAGGGCAACTGAGAAAAAGGGCTGAACAAGAGAGGTCGCCCGATGTAGAGTGGGCGACCGCTGGTTTCACAATTACAAAAAGGAGATGAAGAACGGGCGGTTCAAGGAGAAGTGGACACCCGTAAGGAGACAACCGAGGAGGTACTGCGGCTAAGGGAAGGAGAGGTCGTCCGAAGATGAAGAGAGGATGATCGAAGATCTGAGGATGAAGGCAATGGACGTCCAAAGGTCTCAGAGTAAAGACAGTGGATGACCGGGAGATTGCCAAGGCTGGAGTGGACGTCCGAAGGCTCTGGTGTTGAAGCAACGGACGACCTAAACAGATGATAGGATGGAGATCGATTGACCGAAGATGGCGTGCGGACGACCGATGGATTTCATATGAAGACAAAGGTCGTCCGGAGTACTTGGTGAGAAGACAAGTGGACGTCCAGTATTTTGTCAGATCTGAGATGAGCAGAAGATCGGATGACCGCATGATGAGCGGACGACCGATGAGGTGTCAGAGGTCGTCCGAAGGTTGAAGAGATAAAGCAACGGTCGGCCAAGGTATCTGACAGGAGAAGAGTGGACGTCCAA
>LTAE01008927.1:0-19612 GCA_001647135.1 Pontederia paniculata
TGTGAGGTTGAACTTGGTGTTGAACAGCTGAAAATAGTATGATGGACTGTCTCCGTTCACCTTCTTAATCTCGAACGAGCTCAGAAACTCGAACGCAATAGGGAGAAAGTCGGCCACCACTGGTTGATGAAGAAGTCCATGCCGATGTTCCCGAACAACATGAGGATGAAGTGGTGCAGATTATACTCCATCATGGTGGCGTCATGCGCGAATCTGGTTGGAGTCAACCGAAGAGTGGCGAGAACATCCGCTCGCTCTCGATGCTCTGTCTTCTTGAAAAGCTTCTTAGGTGGCCTTTGAATAAGGCCTATTGTAGGTGGAGGTTGCTCTTCAGCAGGCTCCTGGCGTCGGCGATTGGTGCGCTTCGGGCGGCTAGAACTTGCCATAGTATTGTCACGGGCCGTGAAAGGATGTTGCGGGCCGTGAAGCACTGAGTTGTGGGGGCGTGAGGCACTGTAACGGCCTAGGCAGGAGTTGCTGCAGACTGGCTTGAAAGGTCACAGACCATTATTGGTGGTTACGGGCCGTGAGATGCTGAGTGGCGGTCCGTGAGACGATGTAACGGCCAAGGCAAAGGATCGTCTTCAAGGTCTGTTGCTACTCACGAGTCGTTATGCTGCGTCATGGCCTGTGAAGCATGAAGTTGCGGCTCGTGACGGTATGTTGCGAGGCGTGTCGGGCGGTGGTTGTTGCTGGCTTCGTCGGTCCTTTAAACTTACGAGGCGTAATGGAGGTTACGAACCATAACTGGTGGTGCGTGGTGGCATCGCGGTTGTTCGGCATGGAAGAGGGTCATGGGGCATGATGTAAGTCGCGGCCCGTGAAGAATGAACTGATGTCCTGGTGAATGATGTTGCGGCCGCGATAGTTAAATCACCTTTTTCACGACCCATTGTTTGGTATAACAGGGCGTTATGCATCAAAAGCCTGATGCAGTCACCGTCGTCGAGGATGACCGGCGTTGGAAACTATAGCGAGGTTGCGAGGTCGGTTCTGCTGGTGCTTTGCCGATGGAGCGGAGTGATCAGTCGCCCGGATTTGCAGGACGACGGGCGCCGGAAGAAATTCTCTTCGCTGGTTGATATGGAGTTGGATGCCCAACCGATAAATATATTGGTCGGATTGTGGCGATGGTGATGGTGATGCCCTGCACATTAGTATATATAGCGGAGACGTGATCTGGTGGTTGAGGCCATGAGCATTCATTGCGGTCAATCACGGGTCGTACGTCTACCTCGTAACACGTCATTGCGGCCATTATGAGGCATTCGCGGGACGTTATGAGGTGTTTAATTGCCGTGAAATTCAATTTGACTGCCTCGTCACCCGTGAATTGTCGTGGGGCGTTAATTGCATGTTGGTTGGTGGTTGCAGCATTAAAGCAAGTTCGTCATGGCCCATGATGAAGAGTCATGACCCGTTACGGTGTATAAATGGGTTGTCGCAGGTCGTGATGGTGGTGACAGGCCGTAAGTCAGGTCAATGGGAAGTTTGCACTTGGTAGCTGGTCACTTACGGGCCATTATGTTGGGTTACGACCCATGATGTAAGTCGTGAAGGTGGTCTTAAGGTCGTGATGTATTTTAACGGGTCGTAGATCGGGTGTTTTCATTTTATGGCCCGATGCATGGAACAACTTATGGCTCGTGATAGGTGATCATGAGTTGTGACAAGTACTCTAGCACCCAAGGTTCGCTAGTGGAGTCCGTGATGCAGTATCACTGCTCGTGAACTTGAAATGAGGTTTCGGTTGTAGGCATTACGGGACATGATATTAAGTTACGGTCCGTAATGGAATTGGATGCTGATATTGGTGCTCGTGATCAGTGCTAATGGGTCGTGGGTCGGAATAAATTCAGAAGAATCGATTGCTGAAGATGACTTACGACCCGTGATTATGTGTCATGGGTCGTGACAAATGTTTTACCATCAAAGGTTTGCTATTGTTGTTTCCATGATGAGATATCACGACTCGTGAAAGCACATGGAGGTTTCGGTCTGTAGGTGTTACGGGCCGTGAAGTTGTATCACAGACCGTGATGGAGTTTTATTACTGTTGGATTGGGCTGTTGCGGACCGTGATTAATCTTAACGGGGCTTGACATCGGGTCTCACAACTCGTGAGGTTGTGTAATGGCCCGTGATGGAGTAGAAAAGTTGCTATGGTGATTCTATTTAGGCAATTAGACGCCTATATGACTGGGACTAAAATGGGTAGGGTTTAGGGAGAGTAGTTCTAATTTATAGTCTTTAGCTTGACTTGGTTCGGTGTATGTTGTGAGATGAAATGATAATGGTATGCAATAAGCAATAAGGAACAATCTCACTAGCAGTGTCATGTCATCTTTGATGCTCGTCATGGTGACTTTTAGCAAACACGGTCAGTACTTCCCCCGGTTGTAACAATGACTTTTCCTTTGTCTCTAATTGTTGGGCCTTTAAGTACAGCGACATTCTCTGGACGAACTTGCGGTTTATGTTGCTGCTGATCTTCTCTCAATAATAGGCTCCTTGGTCGCCATCGCAAAGTTGTTGTTGGTCTGCACATTGATAATTCTTTGTCTTTGTTTGGTGATCGTTGCGTTGATGACTCCGGTGGATCCATAGTTGGTATTTTATGGAGCAATTTTGACAAAAATTTTGGTGTCTTAATTGGAGGTAGTGAAGTTGGAGTAATAGGATAATCCAAAGAGATCCCTTCCTTCTGACTTCCCATCTTCAATTGTATATTCACTTATCTCTTTGACACGTCATTCAGTAGTCCATGTCCTTTTGGGAAAAGTTCTTTTTGGCCACCCTCTTCGTCGGTGTGAATAATGGCATGGACATATGATGAATGGAAAGTCCTCGATGTTCTTTTTAGGATTAGTATTTTGAGAATTCAGTTGCACCACCTGGTTCTCTAATGCATGTAGCCTTGCTTCTAAATCATCGAATTTGAGTTGACACTCGAGTTGTTGGACCATTTCATTGTTCTCAGTTTTGTTTTTCGATTCTCTCAGCTCTGACTCTAGATTTTGGATGAGTTGGTCTTGCAATGTTAATCTTCTTTCAATTGTTGCAATGAACTTGCCAACCATCTCCTCAAGATTGCTCCCAGGTTCTATTGTTGTTTTGACGTCATTTGGATTTATGTTTTGTTGTTGTCTCAAATTTGACGTCTGCCTCTCCAAATTGGTGATTTGGTCCTGCTGTATGGAGAGTTTCTTCAGCATGACATTCATCATATTTATAATGAGAGCTAATGGTTCCATGAGAGGAATTTCTTCTTGATTCTGTTGAGGCTTCATAGATGTATCCTCTCTCTGAATTTTGTTTTGCATTTCAACTTCTTTGTTCTCCTTAATTTGCTGGTTGGAATTTGCTTTCTTCTTTGTAATTGAGGGTAGATGTGTGCTTGAAGATCAAGTTGTGTACAAAAGTTTATACCTTAAAAGCTTACACAACATTAGAGAAAAAGTGAAGGTAATAGAAAACAAAATCTCAAAGTAAATTGAAATTGGATTAGTAGTTAAAAATAATTCCCCGACAACGGCGCCAAAAACTTGATGCGAAAAATGCTGACACAAGCAAATCGGAATGCTAGCAAGTGCACTAGTCGATCAAGTAATAAAGTGAAAGAGTAGAGTTGTCGATCCAACGAGGAATTATATAAATACCTAATCAGAATTCTGGGCTAATAGGAGATAACAATTATTTCAGGATGGGTGTTTCAGAAAACTAATAATATAAAACTATAAGTAATAATAATAGGGATGATAACTAGGACTAGATAATACTAAACTCAAGATGGGTACTCAAAATCTTACACAACAAGAATATGGGATGAAAATCAATATTGAATCCTCATATGTTTATGCAAACCTAAATATATATATTCCCTTAACGGGTAACTCAACTATCTTGCATTAAACAATCCAGAAAATATCTCTTAACGGATCTATCCTCAAGAAGATAATACAAGATGCAGGAAGATGTTTTCCTAGACTATTAAATCACCCTTAACGGGTTGACCTAACATACCACAAACGAAAACGCCCTTAACGAGTCAGAATTGTATGACATGAATTGCTTCAACCTAGAAAGTCAATAATCAGTTCTACAAAATTTATGAACTAACAGAGGATGTGTCAATAGTCAACTAATCAATTCAATCAAAATTGGAGAAAAGAAATGCACTCAACAATCATGTTCATGAAGAATCAATTCAAACAATATATTCAGAATAGGTTTTGATTACAGAATTCATCCCAATGACGTGTGGAACATGAGATACTCCTCTATATGTCGAGAAGACGATGAACAACTCCTTAACGGATGATGATCTTCCTCCTGAGCAGCCCTTCAGATTAATCTTTTTTCTCTGGCGTTCTCTTTTTTATCTTCTTCTCATCCCCAACCTCTGGCCTCCTCCTTCAGGTTGAAGACAAGATCCTCTTATACCTAGGGTTTCCTTAGGATTATATGGCCATAATGTGTGAACCCTTGGATTAAATCTGCTTTTAGATTAACGGTGATGATGAAAGTCCAATAAAACTTGTGCAAATCCTCAGAAATATGATAGGAATCCAAACATTAAAGTCTTCAATCAAATCTCAAACTTCCTGGCAGTCAAATCATCTCGGAATCGCGAATATACGAATCTGCATGCGTTCATCACGGCCTGTGACAAAATGTCACGACCCGTAAGTAGAGATGTCTTCGTTATTCCTCAAGTCGTCACGGCCCGTGACACAATGTCACGACCCGTAAATCAGGCGTTGGATAGGTTCTGCTCTCGAATTCTTCTATCTTACGACCCGTAACCTAGCATCATGGGCCATAATGATCCGGAATTGTGAATCTGCTACTTCTGTCGATGTCGTGATAACAAGTGATGATCCGTGATATGCGTTATCATGGCCCGTAACTAGATGTAATGGCCCGTGATGGTATGGTATGAGGTTGTAGGCTCTCGGCAAGTGGTCGTGATATGCATGTTGCGGTCGTGATGTACACCATAACGACCCATGACCATTTGTCACAGTCCGTAACAATTGAGTTGAATCTGTTGCTTTCGGCACCAATCCACGACTCTTCGCTGCTACTAACTGACGCATCACGGCCCGTAACATGTGGTCACGACCCGTGATGGCTCCAGGGTGTTGATTTCTTCTTTGTGATGCTCCTTTGCAATTTTCAGATGGATTTTGATCCTTCTTCCACCTTTCCATGCAATTTCCTACAAAAGACACCAAACAAGAGTAGATTTCGGATTTGAAAGAATAGAATCAAATAAAGTAGAAAATAGATGCATGCAATATGAAAATGACTCAGAATAATGCCTAATGCAAATCCTAAAATATATTGTAAAATGCACACATCAGATAGTATGATGTGGAGCTCGCTTCGGCGAGGCAGATCACTCACCTTGTGGGCGGTGGCCTGCATCGTGAGATGATAGTATGATGGAGATGTGGAGGACTTTTAGGAGTTGAGGTGATGTCATGACACTTAGATATTGGATCATGCATAGCATGTTTTAAATTTTGCATTTGGATTGCAATTACTTTCATTTAAAATAAGCTATGTATGATATGATTATATGTATGACATTTGAAATGGATTTCGTGATTGGGCTTCGTTCGCATTTTGTTTTCCGGTTGGTTTTCATATTTTGAGAGATTATTATCCTCACTGAGCTCTTCATGCTCATCCCTCTATTTGTATTAATTTTGTAGGTGATGAGGAGGATGTACTCCTCGGAGATTGATATGATTGCTCTGCATGCTCACCGGACACATAAAAGGGAAAATAATTAGGTGTATATGTGTGTGATAGATTTGGAGAGGATGAGAGTTTATTCTTTCCTATTCTTTCAGAACATGTATTTTCTTGCCTATTCTTTAAGAACCTTGGTGCCTTTTTATTATAGTTGTTGTGATGGAGCGTTGTTGGACTCCGTCGGGCATCTGGCCTATTTACTTTGATATATTTCGATTTTATTTTGGATAGATGATATGGGCTTGGCCCAATTCTGTATGTGTACTTGACGCATAGACACATTTTTAGCAAAGGTCATGCCGAAATTTTGGCAAATCTAAGAGTTAATTTTATTTTTGACCCGTTGGTCTTTTATATTTGAGCAGTTAGAATTCTTTTTAACCATTGTCTATTGAGTTTGAATTTGAATTAGTGAAAGGTCATAACACCCCTTGCCACGTCTTGGGCGGCGGGTTCGGGGCGTGACATGTTGCACTAGTGCCTTCCCTTCGCATTCAATGTTATTATTTTTCAAGCATTTAGATATCTTAGATGCATTGTTGATGGTCTTGTAGTTGCCCCAATAGTCTTTTTGTAGCTTTAGGTTCAAGCCTTAAACAAAGTGATTAGTTTTTTCCCTTTCATCCTTCTTCAATGTGTTGTACTTCTCTAGCCAGATGAATTTGTTCAGGTATTTTGCTATTGTCATGTCATCTTATTAAAGTTGTAGAAATTTTTGTTACTTCAAGCTGCGCTAGTACATAAGGAAGTAGCAAGTCTCAAAGATCTCTATGAAATTTCCACAAACAATCACTTAAATTGCTCAAAAAAAAATTGTGATTTTGGTAGGCTTCCACTTTGTCTTTTACATCCTTGGTGAGATGATGCGTGATTCTTGAATTTGGTCCCCGACAACGGCGTCAAAAATTTGATGTGTGCTAAGAGTTCAGAAAATAACGCCAACAATTGCACTAATCGTATCAAGTAACAAAGAAGTAAAAAAAAGTATCATTTCCATGAGGATTAATATTAATTATATATCTAAGTCCACAAACTAATAGATGATAATTAGATTTGGATAAAATAATTGTTTGTTAAAAGATAAAGATAAAAATAAAAGAAAATAAAAAAAATGATGACAACATGAGGTATGGTATCACATGCATAATATTCGACTTTGAAAGATGCATTTGGGTTTGATTTTATATTATTTCTAGCATAATTCTTATTATATATGAATCTTCGCACACTTGCATGCATGATCCTATTTTCTCTTCTAAATCTTATATACATACGTTTTAAATTGAATTAATATTATTTTATGTGTATTTTTAGAAAGTGAAGAAGTATTAAAAAAATAGACTTTTCACACCCTTGCAACACGCGAGTGCAACCAAGCACTTGGTGTTAGAAAGAACAAATTGTTAAAAGTTGATAGAACTCTAACAAATTCTTTATAGAAGCAGCAATAAAGGACACATGTTGAGCTGAGAAAGAATATATTTAAAGGAGCAAAACTAGGAGAGAGGTACCTCCATCTGGGGAGGAGGTGAGGAGGTCACTTTAAGGGCAGCCAACATACAACTTAAAGGAGACGGGAGCTGTTTTTGGAAATGTATTTTGATTTTTTGCAACGAGGAATCAAATTTATATTTTTGAGTTTTTGTTGAACCTTAGTAGCTGAATTAGTTTTTTAGAGTTAGTTTATGCTTATGATGTGTCGTGTTCTTTTCTTGATGTTAATTGTTCTTTTTAATTTTGTGTAGTGTTTCTTGTGTGCTTTACGAATTGAACAGATTTGAGATAAGAGGTTATTTTTGTTCACTAGTTTTATATAAGTGTATGAACCCCTATGAACCAATACATCTCAGAATTATAGCAATCTAGTGTAGCGGTTGGACGAAAGGCCAATTTTTTGTGGTGTTCATCCATTTTTATAGAGCAAGGAGATGATATTTGATGTTCTCTATATTGATATGAAAGAATAGGTAAAAAGGTGATATGCACCATTGCTTGGGAGGATTTTGGTTCATCCTTTTTCCTATTCTTTTATCATTTTTTGTGTAGTGCCTATATATTATGTCGACAATTAGTACTAATCGAGTAACAAAGTACCCCACAACCACCATCCAAAAGGATTAAAATCCTTTGAAAAGCAATTGCCTTTGGCTACAATGATATACCATTTGAAAGACAATTGTTTTTGGCTATTCCTCAAACACGATATGTATTAGCGGAAGTTTTATACATTAGTTTTCAGAGATAGAGCCCAAGAATTGAAATTTTATGGTTATAAATTCTTCGTGGATGTGAATTTGGTATCGAGAAATCAGCATTGCAAAAGAAGTCATATCAGAACCTTATAATAGTGATTTCTAAGAGTATCTTTCCTTGATTATGATTTGATGCACTATTTTAACCCTATATTTATTATTATTTATGAACTAATCACTTGAACATTTTTACAACATAAACTAATTGTAGATCTTGCATATCATTTGTATTAACTCTGTAATTCCTTAGTAATTTTAGTTTAATCTTTTTTAATTCGAATACATATAAAAGTAAATGTAAATCTTTTGCTCATTTACTATCTAATTTGTTAGTTTAATTGCTCAATTAGATTTTTGTGTCTTAGTACTTTAATTGATTTGCCTTCTTGTTGATTGAATACCAAAAGTATTTCAATAGATGTTGTGCACTTGCAACAAATTATGTGTATAAGATTTTAAAATTGGTATTGTCTTTTGTTGTTCACAATTCTGCACATTTATGGTCACACCCTTCTTCACATTTCCTATGTATGAGTTGGATTTCATTCACAATTAAACATTGCACATCAAGTTTTTGATGCCATTACCGAGGAGGCAATAATTAATTCTTATGAATAGTCACTTTTCTGATTGAGCATAGAATATTTCATTGTGAATATCATCATGGTTTAGTTAGAATCATGTCAATAACTATTTTAGATATTAGTTTTCTTTTGCTTTGTTCACTCGTTCTAGTCTAGTTGGAGACTTAAATTTTCTTACTGGGAAGCAACCCAAACTAACCCATAATAAATTCTCTTTGTTTTTTGTTTTCTTTTTGTGCAAAAAAAAAAAATACTCCACATTTCAGTTCCAAAATCTTCAAGATTGTGAAAAGAGAACTATAATAGCATGATTGTGTATATTATACTGATTTTGACTAATGTTAATCTCCCAATTTAGCTCTAACACTGAGGAAACGAAAGTTTAGTAAACGAAAGTTAGGCCAAAAGAGACTAAGTCAGGTCAAACTTAGTTTAGTAAATAAGATAAATATGATCACCAATTTTCAGTCTACTGGATATAATGATTCTTTCTGATTTTGCTAATTGTTGTTACAGTCATGTATGTGATTGTTGATTTTTAAGTGTGAGTTTTTGTTGGGCTTTGTGGTCCTTTAAATATATAAAAAAAGAGAGGCACTCTAAATAGAATATGCACGTAATTAGGATTCCCCAAGATAATCAGAATTTAAGAATGACAATTTGATTATAACTCAAATACTTATCTTTTCTTAATCACAATCACATTTGTTTTATATATTATCTTATCTTTTAATTTATTATTATCAATTTGAAAATCTTGGGCATTATATTATAACGTCTTTGAAATAAATTCATTCTCAAATTTAAAAATAAGACATGGGCACGGTCTTATTGAAAATGTTAGGAAATATTACCCCGAAAAACATCATATTCATGGCGATCTGGATAAGCCCTCATATTGTACACACTTCCTTGTAGTAAGGTAGTTGTGCTTCCCGCTCCTCGCTGGTCCTTGCCGCCCATTTTCATCTCCAAACAATCCATGTATTGTCTATAACTTTTCGTACTGGATGCAAGTTCCTGCCTTACAACTTTCAAGATGCAATCTTTTGACAATACGAACATGGTTCCCTGTCTTGTTTTCATTGTTACTAAGATTGGGCATCACTGAGGTTCATAAGGTCTCGCAGTATCATCTCTGTGGTTTTCTCTTTTATATGCTCTCCTTATATATCCCTTATTGTCCCACCCAAGGTTGTCAGGACCGGACTGGACAACAACCCGGAAAGGTTTTCGGTTCACGTCGGACTAGTCAAACTGGTCGAGCTGTTCGGTCAAACCGGATAGTAATAAAATAATATAACTCAATATATATATATATATATAATTAATTAATTTAGTACTTGCCAACGTGACTAATAAGTAACATTGATAATACTAATTCAAAAATTTATTAAGTGCATAACTATAATATAGGAAAGTCATTGCTCGAACTAACAAGTACATCAACATCGGACTAGTGGAACAACCACATGTGCATGCAATGGCAGTCGCTTATCGTCATCAGAGAAGAAGAACAACATATGGAGATCAATTGATGGTCCGATCACGAACTTTCACCTACGAGCTCCGACCGCTTAAACAATACCCAAATCCATGATCGACTACTAAATGATCTATGATTATTTCACTATTTACCTTTACTATTTTTTCTACATTTTTTAATTTTTTTTCTTAGTGAACCGGTCAGTTTGGCAAAATCGCGGTTCAAAATGGTTTTGACCGGTTCTGACCGGTCCAAACCGATCCAACCTGGTCCAATCTCTAATCTGGTTTTGAGGGCTATGGTGAGCCGTGTTGTCGCTTGGTCGACTGTCCGACCGGTCCGACCGCCCGATCTGGTCCAGTCTTAACAATAGTGGTCCCACCTATGCTTGTCATGCTCAAATAGTCGTGATAAGCCCTTTTCTTTATGAGCTTTCAACCATTCATTGTGCTCCCTCTTTAATTCGTATGGTAATACATTTGCATTCTATATGGTTTTGTGGTTCCACTCATGACATTATTTTTGCATCCAAGGTACAATATTTTTTGAGCTATGGGTACTTAATCAGGTATTTACTTACTGTCATGTTTCTTGTTTCAATTATAAGAATTCTTCTTGCTTTTGATCTTCCATGTATAGATAAAATAGCATCCTTCAAAAGTCTCTTTAAACTCCTCCCACGATACAATATCTTATTCTTTCCAACAATTTTTAGCATCCCCCGTGAGACGGTTGATGGTGTAGACAATCGTTCATCCTTCAACACATCACATTTCTTCATATATCTCTTCCATTTTTTATGTGCATTTTTTACTTTATCGAATTCTTTACTTTGATCAAACTCAAAATGTTGCAACTTCAAAAATCTCTCAATGGTGTCCTTTAAACTCTCTCATCGTCATTCATTTCAGGCAGCCATCATAAGTCGTTTGAAAATTCATTGCGATTTTCAAGTATTGGTGCCATGGGCTCCTCGGTGATAACTTGCCCGACAACAAAACGTCATGGAGGCAACTATGTCTAATCACAATTATATAATTAATATCGCACAAGTATATCCAAAGTGAGACCTTACTCTAACCATTACTCGACATGGTGAACCTCTGTGATGCTTGAATATGGACCCTAGCATTTTTAGGATATTAATAAAGTCATAACTTTAGGCTCTTATACATATTGTAATGCTCCAAAAACACCACCACAAACACTGACGAATCCTTATTTGACATGTATTTGGAGGTGTTCCTGATGTCATTATGCCATTCTACTTTGACTCTATCTTTGACCATTTGACTAGTCAAACATTATAGACATATATATCATTTTGCGGAAGCTAATATATAAAATCAAGCATAAATTCCAATACTAACTAACATAAGTTCATCAAATTTTACTACACAATCAATCTAATTCAAATCAAATCCATGTCATGTGCAAGATATCTCATCAAGAACAAAATCTCCATCTGCGTCATCATCATCTATTTAGAATTCTGGTTACTTGCAAGGGAGTTTTACCTCCCATGAGCTAATGGCTAGTAATTTAGGTTTCTATATGGTAAAATAAATCATGTTTTATCATAATAAATATAACATATAAAAAATACTACAAAATCATGAAACAAAATAATCACATCAACACACATCAATTTGCTCTACATCCACATTTAGTTCATATCATTCAAAGACATCATTTTTCTTTAACTTTGTTCTTTTGTTTATTCGATATCATTCTTTGTCTTACTTCTTTCACTTTACGTTTGTCTTATTTAACATTCTTTCTTAGACATATTTTCTTTCAACTTTAATCTTTGATCTTTTTAGTGTGAAGAGTTCTTCATCTTTTAAGGGAATACCATGAGACTTCATGTATCTTTACCAATGGTTGTACACACCATGACAAACCCATATATCACGGGTGAGAAATTCCACTATTTAGGATTTACATTCATTGCACATGGTGGAGAGTCCTTGTTGCACATGGTAGATAGTATTGTACAATAAGAGTAGTAGTCGTAGTGTGTTGCCTTCACCAACATATAATTTTATTGTGTGCCATCAATTAAGCCCCCTACCTCTATCTTTAGCTTACGTTGTTAACTTTCATTCTCCCTTTGACAATCCATGATCAATGGTACCTTATATTTTTTCAACTTTTATCTTAATTAACTTAATTTATCTTTTTTCATTGTAAATTTTTAATCCTTGATAAAAGTTCACATCTTTAAGTATGGTTACAAGTCAAACAATAACATACAAAAGGGTCCAAGACACAATTGAAATCAAGGAACAATAGATCATCCTATGCTGAAGAAGTGGGCTATTTTTTCAAACAATGTGAGCCATTTTTGAATGACATGAGTCCTTTTCTAAGAACACGGATCGACTTAATTTTAGGACAACAAGATATTCGATTTGTATTTCTACCATATCTCCATGCATACATGTATAATTGAGATGAATCTAATTTATATTGAAACAAGACTTAGACCTATCTATCTATACCTATTTCATAATTTTTGAATGTAAAATTCATCCAAAAAATTAGCATATTTCAGTCATGTTATTTTCCAAAATAACATCATACTAAGTTACTAATTCAGCGATATCTCTTTATATACATCTTAGATTGAGATGATTTTGGGTCTACGGAAATTAGACTTCAAATACATATTTCATAATTTTTGGATAGGGCAAACTCGTTCAAAATATTATTACATTTTAGTTAAACATGACAATGGGTGACTAGTTTAGTGATATATAATTATATGCATCTCATATTGAGATGATTATGATGTCTATAAAAAGTAGATTCGATACATATTTATTGATATAATATATGTCAATTTTGGACAAGTGAAACACTTTCGGCTATTAAATACGACATGTGTGTATAGAATCTGGATAAAATACTTTATCCTAGTTATAATTTTAAACTATTTTGTAAAACTAACTAATAATCTATTCTTAGTTACACAATGAATAGCAATTCATTATTTGATCATATATATATATATATGAAGAAAAGAGGAATTGTGATTCCTCTATGTACTTTGATCGTACTCGAACTCTCATTTTTCAATCTAGATGTTTTTTTTATTTCTCCATGATGAATATTCTCCTTCCTCTTATTGATATTGATTAGATACATCCTTGCATGTGAGAATAAAAAGAGGAAGAAAAAGAAAAAGAGATACTTTGACCATCAATTCCAATTTTGCACTTAGCGACTAGGTTCTCAAAATGTCAAAAAGAGAAAAAAAATTGCTATAAAGTTTATATAGAATTTTTATTAAAATTTGTGTTGGGCTTTAAAATCCTTTAAATAGAGGAAGAGAGGTTGTTCTCCAAACGGAGTGTGTATGTTATTATGATCCACCAAAAGAATTAGAATTTAAAGATGATAATTTGATTATAACTCAAATACTTATTCTTTTCTTAATTATAATTATATTTTATTTTATATCTTATCTTATTTTTTAATTTATTATTATTTATTGGAAAATCTTGGAGGTTACATCTTAAATTAGATTGTGACTTAGATTTCGTCTCCGTGAAGGTTGAGATTAACTTGTCAATCTTAATTTGGTCAATTGCTGCCATCCTCAATGTACACGAGCCAAAAACTGCCTAATTCGCTTCCTGTGATCAGTGTATGCCTAATTCCATCATCATCCACTCAAATTTTTAAGCTCATCCACTCAAAAAATTGCCTGCTTTCTTTTTTTCTTTTCACATATAAATCTGTTGGAGTATGAAAACATTTGTTTTATCCAGGATTTGTCAATTCCATGGCCACATTATATGTGAATAAACTACTGTCTCACAGTCTGCAGAGAAAAAGAAAAATACTTGTGAGGAATGTTGTACTATAATTGTTTTCTTTTATCTAATCTTAAATTGTAAACTTATAAATTTTAATCGTGAAATAATACTTTTTTGATAATTTGAAATTTTGTGGTCGTCTTATTGTTTTCTTTATATATTTTTCGCATATCACAGAAATAAGGATTAAACTAATATTTTAAATTATTAAAAAGGTTTAACAATTTATGGATGCTACCTAACAAAATTATATTGCATCATCCGTCAATCAACAAGTGTGAATTCAGTAGTAACTAACTTATTTTTGTTTAAATATGATCCTAAAGTTTTCTTTATATATATAATATGAAAACATGTTATTAAGAACATAATCCCACAAAATAATAACTAAAATTAATTGGAATTGTAGAGCGACGGTGCATCATCAACATCAAGTCTATCTACAAATTAATGAATGCACATTCAGCTTCAACTTTTGAGTTGATATCTTTAAAAGTTTTCAAGGCAAATTGCCGAAAGTTGGCATGCAAGTCAAGAGAAGGCCAACCAACCTCTCTCTCTCTCTCTCTCTCTCTCTCTCTCTNTCAGCTTCAACTTTTGAGTTGATATCTTTAAAAGTTTTCAAGGCAAATTGCCGAAAGTTGGCATGCAAGTCAAGAGAAGGCCAACCAACCTATCTCTCTCTCTCTCTCTCTCTCTCTCTCTCTCTCTCTCTCTCTCTCTCTCAACGGACAAATATACGCGTGAACCAAGCAAAGCAGCCAGAAAAGTCTCATTTGCATTTAATTCCCTGCCCTGCTCAGTTAGTTGGGCAGATGCTTATGTTATGTTAACGTAAGCTTCCTTCTCCCATCTTTCTCTGCAGCTCTCTCTGTTGTGTTGTGTTCTTTATATGTTAAAACTTCTGCAGTGCACCCATTAAACCCTCTGTTAAGATAAGCTGCTGCTTTTCCTTCTTCCATCCGTCCTTTGAAGCTCTGCAGCCCTCTCTCTTATGTTGTGATTTGTGTTGTGTTGTTTTGTGTTCTTTATATGTTAAAACTTCTAAACCCTCTGTTATTTGTGTTGTTTTGAATCTTTTTTTTTTTTCTGGCATCTGAACAGGAACCAAATCCTATGGATCCCCTTGGCACCACCTCCGTTCCAAGTTCTTCCTCCTCTTTTCCTATCTGCCGCATAGTTTGCAGGTTCATCCGGGGCACCCTCACGTTCATCTTCGGAATAGGTGATCAATCGATATGATATTTTATAGATATACTTACTTATCCTTTGTGGTTGTTGTGCATACTCCCTGAAATTTATCATCTTTCTGAAAAATTTTCCTTTGGATCCTGTACAGTGGGAGTGCTTTTGGGTGCTGTTACAGGTGGCTTGATCGGTTTAGCTACAGAGAGCGGCGTGTTCAGGGGGTGTGGAATCGGAGCCATCACTGGAGCTGTTTTCTCGATGGAGGTTGCAGATTCATCTGTTACCCTGTGGCGAACCAGCGAGTCAAGGACTCGGAGCATTATATACGTGGTAAGTGCTGCTTTGGATTCATACATATATCAAAGTTGTCATCATCTTTTTACTTTTAGATAAAGGTGGTCAATATTCCTGTCAGAGAAGTAGCAACAGTTTCTGAAATTTACAACCTTTTTTGCGATCAGATTAGAATTCTATGTAGCCTTCTGAATGGAACACTTGTCCGCGAAAAGGTGGAGCCCGCAGTACAAAGTGCTGTGCGCAGTCAGGTATGACTTGTGGTGTTCAATCTCGATTTGGCAATTCACGAAATGTCAGGCCCCTTGTGAGCTTCTGATGAAGCAGTCTGAATCATGTCCAACAGATGAGTGCTGTGGAGACGACGCCCGACACAGAGGATATCGACATCTTCGACACCGGCGGGCAGGAAGGGATGCCGAGAGCTTCTGTGGACAGGCTTCCAACGATCGACATCACTATGCAGAACAATAAGGATGATTCAGGGGAGAGGATCTGCTGTGCAGTCTGCCTTCAGGTTGGTTTGGTTTGGTTTGTGCAGAGGTTATATGAATCTGAATTGATATGTATATCCAATTTGGGATTAACCAATTGATGCTTCTTCCAATTCAGGACTTCCAAACAGGCGAGACAGCAAGGAAATTGCCTCACTGTCAGCACATTTTCCACCTGCCTTGCATTGATAGCTGGCTCCTGAGGCATGGCTCTTGTCCCCTTTGCAGACGCGACTTCTAGAATCATTTTTTTGGTTGGCCCTATGTAACATAGATATAACGTTGATCTTATACGATTGATCCTACACTTATGTAAGTAAAAATAGATATAGTGTCACATATCTGCAGTGCTGATGCTATCATGTGGTTTTGTGTCAGCATAATACCAGTTTAGCATAATGAGAGATCTGTACGAGATTGTGTTTCTGTGATATGTTTGTTCTAGTTTCAGTTCATCTGCCTTAACCCAGTACCACTTGGGTCACCCTCAAATGATGGTCTGTACTTAACAACACCTAGTAATATTTGTTTAACCGAAAGCTACTGATCACTATTGTCAAACTTCGGATTATAGAGATGGCAAAGTATAACTGAGTAGAATAAAAAAATGAAAAATTCTATATCCTCCTACTTCGTCCTCCTAATAATCTTCTTAATACTCACATGATAAAAATGTTTAATAAAGTTAATTTATTTACAATGAATATAATTGTGAGATGTTAAGAGAATAATTAGGCTAAAGTTTAGGAGGATATAATAAAGCTCTAAAAAAATATAGTGGAAGATCGGAGAATGTTTCCTCTACATGCAAAGATTTCCACCAGACTACAACATCTAGTTTCTTATTTCTGACAGTCATACATACTGCTTGGTCCTAGAACACATTAACTTGTTTTCTGCAATGTTGTCAGAACCGAACCGGACGTCGACCTGGAGGAGCCTCCGGGTTAGGTTTAACCGGTTGGACCGATTAAACCGGATGGTCGAACCGGATACTATTAAAAAATATTAAATTAAAATATGATTTATTATTTAGATAAAAAAGTCACAAATAAATGATTAAATATGAACAAAAATTAAATTTATTTTTAAAAGATATGATCAATTAACATTTTATTTGATATAAAAATTATTAATAAAAATATATCTTAAATAATTATTTATTAAAACACAAATATCAAGTAAAGAATTCTTTTATAATTAAAAAGAAAAAGAAAAAAAATAAAAATTGATTTAAAAGGCTGTATTTTTTTCATGGCCCATTTGTCTTCAAAGCTCACTCCCTCTTTCAACCCAATTTTTTTGTTTTTTTTTTTTTTCTTGAACCGGCCGGTTCACTGAAAATGGTCGGTTCAAACGGTTCGACCATTATTTTTTCGGTTCTTGACCGATTTTGACTCCTTACCCGAATTCCATCGAACCAGGATCGGACTAGGGCCCGGTCGACGGTCAAATCGGCCGGTCCGATCCGATTCTGACAACAATGGTTTTCTTGCGCAGAGAGAGAGAGAGAGGTGAAACCATCTGACCAGTTCTGGTTTCTGCCACAGTGACATTTCCAATCGCTACTGCAAAATAGCAAGCATATAGTTACGGAAGTGTCAGCACTATTTATCTGATTCTATTCTGAACAGGATTCTTTCCCTCTCCACCCACCAGGTTTGATGCATTGGGAATGACAAAATAATACTTGAAAATTATGTTTTGTTCCTATGCTAAGTATCATCATTATGGTCTGACCATCAAAAGCATCTTTCCTTTGGTACATATGGAAAGCATTCGCCAGTATAACGGGAGTTTTTTTTTATCTTCATTTGCCAGCATAATGTCACACATGGAAATGGAAATTGATGAAAAGACATTGTTTTTATTTCTTATTATAACAAGAAGTTAAATGATAAGATTTTTAATAAAAAAAACAGCATTAAAAAAACAATCGCAAAAAATGTCCGATTAAATTTTGGGTTGACTATTTAATAAATAAATCCGTTTGAATCAGGAGCCAACTAAATTTTGGGTTGACTATTTAGTAAAACAATGAAGAAAACTTAAGAGTGATTTTCATGTATAATTTCCCTTTATTATTAAGATAATGATTCTCATGACATATAATTACTCTCTGTAGACAGTATATTTTGCATTTGAATGTTAAATTTTGATATTAGAATATTAGATATGTTTGAACTCGAGTTGTTAGAATCGGATCGAATCAGCCAGTTCGATCAATTCAATCATCGAGGCTTAGGATAGTTTTGGTTCGATGTCAAAATAAAAAAAAAAATTGGGCCAAATGAAACCGATCAAAACTGATAAAAAAGATCGATCAATATCAAGGAATCAGACGGTTCAATTGAGAATAGAAGAAAAAAAAAAGAAAAATTAGACTTTGAGAAAAAAGAAAATTAGATTTTCATTATTGGGCCATAAAAAAGATTTGGAATTCAATGCCTTTAAGGTCATTTTTTTCTTTTTCTTTTTAGTTACAAATGAAAATTTTCAATTGAAATATTTTTAGTAATAGTTTTTATATCAAAATACTAAATGATCATAATTAAAATAATTTGAGAATAAATTTAATATTTTCTTATTTAATCATATTATTTGTGATTCTTCATCTAAATTATAAATTATAGTTTAATTTAATATTTTTAATAATATCTAGTTCGACCATCTGACGGCTTAATTGATTTAACTGGTTCAATCTTATCTTAATTGATTTTTATTTCACGTATTTATCTCTCCCCTCATATATTTCTCTTCTTTTACTTCCCTTTATTTCTCTCCTAAACTCTTCAATAGTTTCTCTATCACTTTTCTCTTTCTCTTCTATGATTTTTATTCAGTATTAAACTCTCCTTAATCTCTCTCTCTCTCCTAAACTCTCTTCGCTTTCTCTCTCCTCTACTTAATTCCATATTTTTCTCTCTCCTATTTTTTTTACTCTTTCCTTTCTCTCACCTAAACTCTCCTCTCATATCCTTCTCTCATAAACTCTCCTTACTTTCTCTCTCCTCTACTTAATTTCATATCTTCCTCTCCTAATTTATTTTCTCCTTTTCTTTCTCGCACCTAAACTCTCCTATCTTATGCTTCTCTCCTAAACTCTCTTTGCTTTCTCTCTCCTCTACTTAATTTCATATCTTTCTCTACTAATTTTATTTCTCCTATTCTTTCTCTCATCTAAACTCTCCTCTCTTTCTATCTCCTAAACTTTCCTATCTCTCTCATCTCCTCTAATATACTCCATTATCTTTCTCTCTCCTAAACAATCCTATCTTTTCACTGTACTCTCTTTTGTTTCTTCTTATTTGTTGTTATTCCTCTTTTTTTCCTTTCCTATTTTCTTTCTTCTTATATTTACTCACTTTCTTTGTCCTCTTTTCTGTAACTACCCAGATTTCATTCCCAATTTATCTCCAAACCTAACTCAAATTTTATCCTCACATAAGTTTAATCTCCTTAGATTTATTTCCTCCAAATATATTTCCATAATTAGGAGATCAAAGATTTTATCTCCTCAGATTTTTATCTCTTAGAAATTTAATCTCCTCAGATTTTATCTTCCTAGAAAGTTAATCCCATCAGATTTTATTTCCTCAAAAGATATTTCCTTAACTAAGAAGAAGGAAATTAGAGTTTAAATTCAAAATTAATTTAAATCTGAAATAAATTCAGATTGTCCAACAAACTTGGACTCTAGAGTTATAAATACCTCGCCCAACAAATT